>JAQFYM010001661.1:0-30627 GCA_034694785.1 Agrenia bidenticulata | reverse complement strand
TCCGATTATGAACTTTATACAGCTTAGAATCTTTAATTTTACGTTGTTGCTATGAATGCTAAAATATTTCAAAAGTTGTTTTTTTCAAAAACTGGTCGGTTTGTCGTAACCTTTAGAGACCGGAAGAGTCCATTAATCTTGGATACGTACCTATTTTGGTACCTATTTAATAGAAAAAAGGAGTCGAATCGCTTAGCAACTTCAAATCAGCTTTTTATAAATAAAAAATTATTGCTATTCAAGCTCACCGATGCCACATCATCACATCAATCACGAGTGCATAAACAAAGTGTAGATAAAGAGCGAGGGCAATGCCTCATTTCAAAATTATTAGTTGAACTTCAGTAGTTGAAAATCTGAAAACATACAGATCAAAAATTTCATAATAAAATATGGTATCTCAATTGCTGAAATCGATAAGTGGACTTTTTAGCAACGATGAAGCTAAAAACTCTGCTGAGCTCGAAGACAAATTACACCATGCAAATGAAACTTATCAGGAAATGAAAGAAAAAATGTCCGAAACTTTGACAGCCCTTGATAAAAAGAATAACCTCGAGGAAGCCTCAAGTATATCGAAAGATTATGAGAACCACATTGAATCGGTATTTCAGGATCACGAACAAAGCTCAGAGATTTTTGCAAATTCGGTAGCCAAAAACACAGCCAGTCATGACCTTCGAATTATGAATAAACCCTCGAGTCACTCCAAATTATCATCTCGACCAGCAACTCGACGCAATACTCGGATTCACGGGTTATCTGATGCGCCTCCGATCCCGGGCAGAAATATATCAATTACCGAAAATTATAAACGAGTTCTATGCCAAATTTCTAGTATAGGCAATGTACCAACTATGGGCAATAATATTGACATCGGTTCACATGAGGACTTTTCCGTTTCAACTTCATTGTCAAGTGGCAGAGTTGCAACCCCAGCGGAGCGATTAATTTATGGGATGTCAGAAATGCAAGAATTCGTTCCAAGGCCAGCAACCACTCCAAAAAATGTTAATCTTCCCACGGTAGGTTTTGAAATTAATATGCAATTTTCATGACGGAAGTAAATGCATAATTTCCAATTTTCTCGGTTTCAATAATTGTAGAGAGCACCAACGCTACTCAATTTAAATCCAAGAACCCAAAACGTCAATGGGACTAGGAATTCTCAATCATCATCCAAGTCAGCCTTACTTTTGAAACCTGATCGTCAAGGAAGAAGTTCTACAGCTCCTAAGTTTAACTCATCTGGTAAGTATTTAACAATAGAATAATTAATTATTGATTATGAATTAGAACTATAATTAGCATTCTGTCTAACGAATAGAACCCCCTGTTCCACTCTCTCAAAGATCTGCCTCTGCATCATCGAAGCATTCCTCAAGGCTTCATGGACACTTAGCAGTTCAGAGGTCAAGTTCCTCGTCGAGGGAAATAGTACAAAAGAGCGATAGTACAATCAATAGTTCAATGGAACGGAACGATAAAACTAGTCAACCAGTATCTCAAAAGTCATCCTCCTCAATCATCCAACACTTGAACGACAGCATTAACAAAATAATTCTCGAAGAGGACACCGAATTCCGGGACAAATATTCTCAGTGGATTGGCCAAATATTCCATACTCAACTGTCCAAAATGAAATCAAAACTAACCAACCAGTTTCATCAGAGACTGGAAGAACTACATGAAGAAAAAGACGGAGAGATCGGAATGCTTCATCACAGATACCAAGAGAAACTTGGGCACTTCGAGGAGGCTTCAGAGAAGTTTCAGAAACAGGTGGATAACCTGGAAGAAGAGAATCGACGAGTTATCCAGAATAAGGATTCCATAATTGAGGAAATACAAATGCAACTGGAGGAGTCCCAGCAGAACTTTGAGCTGCAATTGGAAAAGCAGCAAAGTTACTTGAAATCCGAGGCGGAACATGAAAAGATGGAATTGGTTATTCGACACGAGGATTCTTTGAGGAAACTGATCGAATCTAAGGGACGACTAGACCCTTTAGCTAGAAGTCAGATGGAATCGCTTCATCGGCTCGTTTCTAGTTTGAAGGTAGGACATTACATGACTTGAAAGGAGGTGAACGGTTATTTTTGACACAATAAACAAGAGAACTAAAATATTTCGACATAATTTCTGATATTAGAGCGAAAATAGTGGGCTCAAGCGAAACCTAAATGAAATTTCTGCAAAGCGTCACTCGAAACTACTTTCTTCCTTGGGCTTCGACGAGTCAGACATTCAATCTGAAGCCTTGTCAAAATCAAAAACTGTTGACGAACTTCGGAAAAGGTTTTTAATTTTAGAGCATTTAATTTAATTGCATGATCACTGATCATCTCAAGTGTAAATTTTATTTTGCAGATTGCGAGAGGCGGAACAGGAAAAAACGGCAATCTCAGAGCTTCATTCAGATGAGATTGGGATCTTGAAGAAGCTCAACGAGCAAGCAAATATTGTGAGTGGATTATATAACTGAACCAATACTTGATAATTAAATTCATACTTTTCTTCAGGAGACGTCAAAGCAATTGCAACAGGCTCAGGATACGATTCAGTTTCTCAAGAAAAAGCATGACCGGGATATTAAGGACTTGAAAATGACCATGCTCAACCAAGAGACACGATACAATAAAACCTTTGTCGAACTCAAGCGCAAATACGGACAAAAAATTGAAACCTTGACCAAAATGATCGACAGAATTCAATCCGATCTAGATTAACATAATTTTAAGAACTTTGATAACCACCAACGTTCGCACGAACTATTTAAATCTAATAAATCATAAATTAGACGGATGAGATGTCTCAATCTTAGCGAAACGACTCGAAACGAGAACTACGCAATGATGCGATGAACTGACGAATAAAGATTCTATTCACCAAGTTCTACAGTATTTAATTCCACATAATGATGCAATATAATGTTCGTAATTTTCATACGACATATTCTGGATACTTTGATAGCCTATACAACGTGATTTAATTACATTTTGGTTATTTACAACCTCGCACTAAACCTAAACAAGATGAGTGAGGACTTGGCAGTACTTGACACACATGATGACTTGATGACCTTATTGCTGCTGCCCTTTGGCGATTTGTTCCTTCTTGTATTCTTCTGCAATCTGTCGGTGCCACTCCAAATTCTCCTTATGCATGGATTCTCCACGTTTAGCAGCCTGTTTTCCAGTATAGATCATTATACCACACCCAACCGCAGCCAGAAAAAGAAATCCAATGTTTATTCTTATTCGAGCATAACTCCTTGCCCTGTGAATTACTTCTCCTCTGTAAATTTAATAAAACACTGGATTAATGATTTTTTCTTTTAAACCAATGCAAAATGATTTGTCGTAAGATAACATGAATTGTAATTTTAAATGCAAATCTTTCTTACGCTACACTTAGCGGCATGGGTTCATTCTTTTTAATTTGACCAGACCATCTCAGGAAGATTTTATCCAGCGCCGTTGGTACACCTCTCTGCCCCTCTGCGATACAAAATACAAAATTAAGTACATACTTTAACCAATTCACAATTGAGCTGTTTAATCAAATCTGAAATTTAAAATTAAGTCGTACCAAGAATGGATGGATTCTTAGGTGGAGGCGGCGCCTGACCCCCTGACCCTCCTGAGGGGGTGGATGTGACCTGGCTCGTCATTGTAGCCGAGGTTGAATAAGATTTCTGGAATTGTTGACATCCCATCAAATGTGACATCAAGGGATTTTGAATCAAACAATTCATTTTCGGTGCACCAAAGTATTTAGTATGTGAAAGGGCAGTCAAAAGTAATTCTTAAATTCCCTGCACCGCTACCGTACCGATTTAAAGTTAAAATCTTATTAATTTTTTGACTGTCACAAATTCAGCATAACCTTCCTTCACCCTTGAACTTATAGAGAACTTAGAGACGAAGACCAGAATAAGAAGAAAGTATACTTCCCGGGATTCAGTTACATAACTTTTACATCACCAAGTCTAAACAAATTAATCATAGAAAGTCTACCTGGCAGCTTACGGGATAAAACTTAACTTAAATAAAAATAGATTATCTGTTGAACTGATTATTAGTAATCTCGGAAATTGTCCACTCGAGTTTTAAAAGTTGTATACTAGATGTCAAACTTAAATTAAAATCTTATACGTACGGGTCCTAACGAATAGGTTGATAGAATATCGTCTATTTCGAAATAAACTAGAAACTACAAACTTGTTCGACAACCACTTGTGACCAAGAGGTAGAATTGTAGACTGTGACAAGTCCCTTAACCTTTCATGCTTAAATACTAAACCCTCACTACATGCAGTTATTGGTGATGGTGACAGCCTTGTTATGCTTTTACTGTTATATGCAACATGATTGTATTTGTATGGGTGTTATGAGTACGTGACGAATACTAGCAGCACAGCATTTTCAACTGCACTACTATGCAGAAGTAAACAAACCTTTCTCTTTAATTCCCCCTGCTTACGTGCAAGGATCAACGTCTCCACCTCCAGTCTCCGATTACAATATGATTATTAAACTTTTATTACCTTCAAGATAAAAACATGTAAGAAAAGAATCTGGAAAGCGTTTACTCCTTTTCTGAAACCACTGTTTTCTGCCGTTCTGCCACAAATGGAACTGCTCCGGGCTTTGAATGAGCTCGACGATTTCCTTCCCTGTGAAAATATATACAAACAGTTTAGTATGATCAAATACCAAGATTGTTAAATATTTGAAATAATAAAAAATACAGCCACGTACTTTCGTTTTTTCGAGTCTTTGATGGTTCTGATTTCCTGCTTGGCTTGGTAAACGTGACGAGGTACATGTCTGTTCCGGGATATTCGTTTGATTTGAGGGAAATCTGCAAACTTCTCCTTCAAGGCTTCATTGTAGTTCATTGCGTCTCGTTCCCTGGTTTTCATCTATTCAATTTTATAAATTAGTTGGATTTTGCTTTGCTACATAGGTACATTTTTATACAGTCGGTAATGTAAATCGGACAACAATCAACAACAAATGTTTAGCAGTTGCAGTTTGACTGAAACATTAAAATTAAGACTTACAACTCCAAGTTTTTCCCACGCTCTGGCTTTCCATAATCTGATATTCATCTCATCGGATCCTGAGATTATGTATTTGTTGTCCATAGTCCACAAAACTGAGGTAAGCCGTTGCATTCGTTTGGTATGATATACTTCTCGTGAATGACCCTAAATATTAATATACAAACAATATTTAACACAATCCAGACTTACTAAATAAAATGAAGGCGAAGGACAGCACAGAGACAAATTTCCTACCCGATTACGAAATAGAAGCCAGTAGAATTACATACCTTGTCAACTTCAAATATCCTTATTGTCTTGTCGTAGCTTCCAGTAACGATTTCCTTTCCTGTCGGGCTGAAATCAACGTCAATTACAGCGCTCACGTGGTCCATGAAGACGTTAAGTGGGTTCTTTAATCGCCGCATATCGAACATATAGGAACTATGTTATAAGAGAATAATAAGTTTTAAGTTTAAAAAAAATCTTAAAATTGATAAATCCATTAATTATTCTAATTCAAATACGATTACCTGTAATCTTCATTGGCGACAACGAAAACAAAGGGTTCCATGGGATTCCAACACAATGCATTGGATCTAAGACTAAGGACAACTTTTCTAATAGGACTTCCGCCTCGAATATCGTAGAGCATAATACTTCTATCACTTGCACAAGCGCCTAAAATTCAGTTAATATAAAACCGTTAAAAATCTGAAATAAAATTATTTTAACAGTAACAAGAACTGGTTATACCTAAAACATTCGTCTGAGAAGAATTGAATCGAATCGAGTTTAGAGTGTCTACTCCCCAGTCAAACTTCTGCAAAGGTTCGTTACGTTCGCCTTCCCAAAGTAAGCATGTGTCTCCACATGTAGCAAACAAGGATTTTTTTGCATGATGAGTTACACCCCCAAGACCATACTAAAATGTAAAATAGAGATAAGTGGTATAAATTTAGGATAACAATACGGAGGCAACGTCAACCAAAAATCCCTCACAAACGGGCACTACGGTCTAAAACAAACCTTTGTGATTATACTATGCTTGGCAACAGTTGGATCTGCGTTATCAGCTGTTTCAAGGTTAGTAGGCCAAAATCTAATATTTTTGTCATCTCCGACAGTGATTAGGGTTTCCCCATCGTTGGTAAAAGTCATTCCGCGGACATATCCCTGATGAGCTTGGATCGTTCTGACGCACGATCTTTGAGGGATGTTCCATTGCTTTACCTATTTATAAAATGTCTTAGATTATAGCCCTCCGTAAAAACTAAAACAGTTAAGCACAACTTGCATAACTGTGAACTGGAACAAAGTTGTTAAAATCCTTAAATTCTTACAACTCCATCAGCTGATGCAGAATACAATGTAGAGAGTTGCGTAGGGTGCTTGGCGAGTAAGCAGACGAGGTCACAGTGCCCATCCAGTGCAGCCAGAAATGGCTTAGCAAAGACTCGCTCTAACTTAACGGCATTGAGTGCCCTAGTGTATTCTCTCTGAGTTTCAAATGGATGCAGGGCAGGGTCATAGTTCCTCGGAACTTTGTGCACATCCAACTTTGTCTCCCGAGTATATCGGTCCGGGTTTCGGCTCAGCAATTTCACCTTCATATTCCCTGTTCCAGCGTTTTGTATCCAGCCTGTAAGAAATACGAGAGAGGCATACTGATAAATAAAAAATGCAAAACTGTTTTGTGTTCAAATGTCATTTTTGGTCATTTCACATTTACGCAGAGTAGAGAAGATATTTTTTGCTAAATATGCTTGTTTCAAGCTGATGAAAACTAGACAGTAAACTGTCTCAACTCCTCTCATCCTGAGAGAGATCCTCTCTACTCAGAATGATAGAATGAGACGGGGTACAGTCTAGATGAAAACAGAGCTGAACTTACCAGATTATTGTGACTTCGAGAAATCGAGATGGACAAAAGTATTTATAATATGTTGGAAGTTTTCAATAACTTCAAACTAGTTTATCAAGGATTTCGAAATGGTCACAATTTCACAATGCAATATTTCAAAAAATGTATATACTAGTAAAAAGTAAAAAGAAAAACTTTAGTTTCCCCACGTGCTGATAAAGTTTAAATGGAGTTTAAATTCCCCGCATCTAAAACTCGATGTTCATAACCGGTTGTTTGACATCAGTCGACGTGAGAATGGCTCCACAAACACTTCACGTTCTCCTCTGTGTGGATTGCAAAACATTCCAGGTGAGTCCAATAATATTTGCTAATTAGATTTAATAATTTAAAATTTAACTAACTAAGTATTTAAATGGGTTATGATCATCAAAATAATCAATCCTAAACCAATGCTAATCAATTCATTTCTTCGTGTAATATAAACAAACGCGAGGGAGTAATTTTTACTATTTACAATTTAATTTGAGATTTCGCGAGGGGATTGTGTTGTATAGAGTGCCGGTCACCGCTTTCGTGAAAATCATGACAGTGACAGTAACAGTTCATTAGAAATTGGCATTATTTGTTTAAAATAGTATTTAATTATCCTTGGTCTTTTGAATAAGCAAATTAGCAATGGTTTGTGCTTTAAAACCAAAGAATAATTTTAATCAAAACAACGACACTACTAGTATTATCAGTTGTCGTTGACATTGTAAATCATTTCACAAATTTCCCAAATGAGATAATGAATAACTCAGTATAAATACAAGCAATACCAAATAGCAGTGTAATTTAAATATAGCTTCTTCGACACTTAATTTCACCCATCCATACTTATACAATTAGCAGATATTTAGTTTGCCCTTTGTTCAACTAATTGTAAGGTTCAAGGCTTAAATTATCTAAGGCGTTCGTCATTTTATTTGGATTGTCTACAACTTATGACGTGAACATACTGATCTTTCTTTACCCTAATTCGAATACGTTTTCTATCTAACTACCTTATTTACCAAATATTTATATAATCATTCCATCTATCTAGAATTAGAGATAATTAGTTTATTTTATTTTCACGGACAGAACGTTCCCTTCATTCTTAATGATTGAGGGACCGTTTTTCAATTCAGTTATAATAAAACAGGCCCATGGTATTGAGGGAACGGCTGAATAATCTCGAGGATGTGAATCTGAACATTCTGATTTGATATATGACGTGTTTATTTTATACCTGAGAATTGATAGTGGTAAAGAGAGAAAAAGTTGCTGGACCAGTTCAATCTGTTCAATATTCAAGATTCACACACTAAGCTAAAAAGCTAAACCCAAGTCCGATTATTTTGGTATTACTTAGTTGGGGCTTGACAGGATAGAAGAGAAGAGTTAAGTTGTTGGTGTTTGTCGTTTTTGCACGCATGCAATCTTAAACGCTAGAGATGGTAAAAAGTTGGAGTGGAATTTCAAATTTGTTGTGCATGGGTAAAAATTGTGTTTAAAATAAAATAAAACTAACAATAAGTCTAATTTATCCAATTGAATTAGTGGCTAAGAAACTGAAGAAAATTGAAGATTTTAAATGCCTCGGTTTGTTTTAATGCTAGTATATAGTTCTCTTGAATCAATTTAGATTTGGATCTCCAGATTTTCAATTTTTAATCAGACAAATCACATCCAGAGAATCATTCTGGCATAGTATACGTACAGAAAGCATCTTAAATAGAAACTTTTCAATAATTTCTAGACCACCATAGCAGACTATGATGTTACGTATAATGAATTTGTGCATTTAGAGTTTGGTTGGGGAAAGTAAGCGTAGAATTTAAAAAGGGAAGTATAAGTATTTATAAGAAATTTGGGGTTCAAGTTGGGTTTTCCTGATAACCAGTTACCAAGCTGTAAGTATCCAGCCGGGAGATAATGATCATGATCTACTTAAGCAAAGGTTAACCTCAATGTGTGCTTGGAGATTGGGAGACGGTTCTCACCAGTCCTCGTTTTTGTAATTGTAAGATCAAGGTCACCAGTTCAGTTCATGATGTTGAACATTGAACTGCCCATTCTTGCACAATACTTATCACACATAACGAATGTTTAATTTGTAGGCGTATGGGTAATTTCTCACTGAATTCTGAATCTCACGGATGTTTTCTTCAATTCCAGGTTCACATTGTAAAAAAGTCGACCAAGTGGAATTGTAAAATCTGCTCTGTGAAACAGACTATCACACGGGTAAGAATTTTAAGTACCTTAAATCTTACTTTTTTGAAAGTTTAAATATTAATTTTAAAATATTTCTCACAGGTTTACGGAACGGGATCAGGTCCAGAGTGCCGTGTCCTGGTCCAACGATTAAATCAAGCTCGAGGAGAAATCAAGTTGGCTGCTGATAATACCGTTGTTGAAAAAATCAACCAGGAGTTTGCTGCGGAAGAAAGAGAGGTCAAAGAGGGTAAAGGGTATTATTTGCAAGAAAGCGAGACAAGTAAGAATAACCTTGAAGAAGAGGCGGAGGATTCATCCGAAGATAAAGATTTAATACCGCAACCTGCCAAAAAATCCAAGTGGACTGTGTTTACAGAAAAAAACAGTAGTAGTGGCAATCACTTATATTGACAGACTTAAATATTCCCTTAAAAGAATTACATCATACATAACCAAAATGAATCCCATCGTGCGAGGCTACCTTATCTTGTACAACTTGGCTCTGTCTTTAGGATGGGCATATGTGCTTTATCTAGCGTTTGAGAAAAGATCAGATCACACAAAGATATGGGCAACGGTAGAAATGCCCTTGAAGATATGTCAAACGGCTGCTGTGATGGAGGTTCGTAATCCCGTAGTTAGAAAAAAAACATTGAATATTGAATTACCTGGACAATGTAACTACCTATTTACGTTCTTACATTAACATTGCAGATACTTCATGCAGCAATTGGAATTGTCAAGTCAAATGTATTGCTTACGTTTTTTCAAGTATTTTCTCGGGTTTATGTCGTCTGGGGTGTATTGGAAATTAGTCCACCTTCAACTGTCTCTATTGGAGTTCCAATGCTAATGATATGTTGGGACATCACAGAAATCATACGATATGGCTATTACTTCTTCAATTTGATCGGTCTCCCATCAGTACTCGTTTGGTTCAGGTATAAAGATTTTAAAATATCTATTTAATTTATAGATACCCTTAATAGGGTTTCTGTAAGGTAAAGTTATGCTCCACTTGCACGCACAAGTGACAGGGCTCTTGTCTTGTTTCTTGGCAAATGAACTTAAATGAAATCGATAAACTTGTGTAATAATAAACGGTTGCACATTTAGAATGGAAACATAAGAGTAGTAGTTTTTCTGCTACTAAAATTTTTCCCAAACAAAATAACGGTTTGATTGACCTTTGAATTTGGATTATTTTATTTTCAGGTACACTCTGTTCATCATTCTATACCCCATTGGGATCACTGGAGAGATGATCTGTATGTTCTATGCTTTGGACTATGTGAAGCAGAAAAAGATATGGTCATATTCCATGCCGAATGCTCTCAACTTGGCATTTGACTACCAATACGCAATGGTTGTCATTATGCTGCTATACCTTCCAAGTAAATTATGATATAAATAATTTAAACTTTAACAATAATATTTATTGACAAATAATTACATCATATATTTTGTGTCTACTTCTACAGTTTTCCCTCATCTGTATCTCCACATGTTCGCTCAACGAAAAAAAGTCCTAGGGGGTGGATCCAAAGCAAAAGCTCAGTAAACTTTATCCTGTAGTCTATTAATGAAATCAATGACAGTGTTGGGTTGTACAAGTGTTATGATGTAGAGTTAAAAATTTCAATTTGTTAAAGTATATCTTGTAGAATTTACTGGGTGGTGTGTTTACATTTCACCTGGTTAACAATAAGTGGTTCTAAAATCTAAACTTTTAACTACAGGCTAGATATTGTACAATCACACAAGCTGTAAAATGGTTTGGTATTCAAATACATGGTTATTCTATCTATAGTCTTTCTCTTCACATTTTGGCAAATATTCAGTTAGTAACTTAGATTACTAAAAATCCGTTCTTAGATAGACTTTATTAAGATATATAGTTCATTGGAAAGCCAATTAGTGGTGTCTTCAAACATGCCTTAATTGTGGCGCATTAGAACTAAACTCTTAGAAGATTGATGAAGAATACAATGCAGTAAAGACGAAGGCTTTGCCGGAAAGTAATCGGGGAACTAAAATTAAATGATACTGAAGAACTGCAATGGAGTCCTTATACGTATCAATTTAAGTATTATTTCAAACAACATTTTAATTACCTAGATGCAACTTACAGTGTTCTGGAAATAATTTTTGTTCAACGGGGGGAAAATATTTGGTGAAGCGATGAGAAATCGATTTTAGGGAAGGTTAAAACGGGTTGAGTATTCAAAGGGCTGTTTTCATGACTTCGTTTTTTTGTACTTGTCTGGATCGCTGTTTACGATAAGCTGAAGTACTACAATCATCTGAAAAAATTAAAGTTTGAAAATCATGCATGAAAATTTACCACAATTTCAGGATTATAACCAAGGTGTTTAAATATGACGAAAGTTCTGTCCAGTTTTGATTTAAATGTTTGGTTACTTATGATGGGAGCATAGCATTCATTACCACCGAGAACGATATTATAAAAATTGTATTTGAATTACTTACCACAATAACGAGTAAGAAACCCAGGACGCAAACAGCCATGACTTTTATCAGTAATTTCAAATCCATTTTGATGCGACAAGATGGAGAATTTAATGATCCGTCAAATGTAAGAAATTCTAGCATTTACTTATCCAACGTAAGCAAACTTGCTACAAACTTGAAAGTCAAAACAAGTTTGTCAGATACTAAAAGTACCTACCGTCATGGCCTCCCATTTTGTCATACCGTCATACGTTGTCCTGATGGACAAGGACCCGAAAAGTTGTTCTGGTAAGGATCATGTCAAGAGTATATGGTTAAACTTAAAGAATATGATGTTAATGTTTATGAGCCAAATCATTCGCGGTTGACGCATGCTTCTGTCCAGCAGAAGAATCATATCACCATCGCCCTTTTCTTTTTAATTTGTTATTTAATCTAATGGATTGTCCAGCTACATGGATAGTTGAATGATACACGCACGCCTTCTTTCTCCGCACAACAAAGCAACACGAAGGTTCGGACAGTCACGTACTTCTTAGTTATTATTGTTTAGGATCTGAAGGCGTTTATTCTGGAAATAACATCGGCCACTTAGGGATATGGGATATAGATAGACAACGATTATACTGGGTGGATGTGGATTAGATAAGTAAAAAAACAAAACAAAAGGCTTCACTTGAAATAAAGAAAAAAATCCGGATTCAGGATGAATTATTCAGAAGAAAAGCTTCGGCACGCAAACAGCTTGTAATACAACACTGCTTACTGATCCTATGATAGTATATTCTGTCTTCAACATTAGTACCAAATTACGTAGCAACAACTTCCGATAGCCAGTATTCCATTTGATTTATCAGTATAAGTATCTACTAACGATTTATTTTCTGCTCTATCAGCCTTCAGCCACTTTTAGAACATGAACTATAACTGAGGTTGCTGCACAGAAATCTCCAGTTATTTATCACAAGTTATGCGTTTGTGTCTAATGCGACCGATTCTTCATCCTCCATGGACTCGTCTTCCTGGTTATCTTTTATAGAATGATCCTTCCGTTTTACAATTTCACTTTCCATGACCTCACATTCATCATCTCCGAATGAGTCTTCATCGTCCGAGTCTGAACTTGACTCTTCTGAATCACCTTCACTGTCACCATCGTTGCTTGAAGTCTCGTCCCACTCGCGATCTTCTTCGTCGTCACTTGGAAGATCCAAAGCTAGGAACCCTCTGGAAGGACCCATAGATTCCTGGCTTGCTGGTTTGGGTTTGCGTTGACTTTTTCGAATTAGAGAATGTATGGAAGGTGCAAAAACCATTCTGAATTCCGATAAACTTTCAGTTTGAATAACTGGAAGACCCATCTGTAATTATAAAGTACAATTGAAACATTGTCATATTCTATTTAGTAGATAGTCGAATGGTTTTGAATTGAACATCCACGTCAGAATTTACACATTCTTGATAAGAATGATACGATAGTTTTGTAACAATACAACTCCACGTTCAGTTAAGTAGTGTTGAACAAGCATGAAGCAATACTTAAATAGAAATATTATAAATTCTACACACCTTTACTTGCTCTTTTAGAGACCGAAAGAATTCTTTCTCTTTATTTTTTATAGTTTCTAAGTCCATTTCCCCTCCTTCTCTTTCAGTGTCCGACAGATATCCATGAGGAACCATCCACCCTTCTTCATCGTCCTCATCGACAGGTTCACCTTCTGCATCTTGCGGCTCTTCTTCCTATTTTATTTTAGAAAAATTAAATCCCATTTGCTTTATAACAATAGTTATAGTTTTATTTTATTTTAGGAAGCTCAAACTCCTGATATTCGTACCCCATCAGAATTTTCGATTTCTTCTGCATCTTCGGGTTCATCTTCCCACTCGTCGTCCGAATCAAATTCATAGTCCAGGTCCTGAAAAAATAAATGGGTTTAAGTGAAATATTTTGAAAATTATTAACTGATGATCAGAGACAATTGCATATTTGCATAGCAGCTAGCAGCATTAATTTAATGCTAATATAGATTCTCACTGTTTCTCTAGCGAATGGACACCTTCCAGAAATCTTGAGAGGCTTCCTAATCCAAGTTCCCCAATATGCAGGTCGTCTATTATCATGGAATTGGATGAGCTTCCAACGATGTTGTCTATTACGCTGAATATCTTCGACTTCAATTAAAACTGGATTATCTAAGTCTGCTTCACTTCCATCTTTAGTTCGTCCACTTCGCCGTGGCTCTCGACTTTTCAAACTATCCAAAAAATCTGATTTTATTTCTACAGCGTTTCCGCATGTGGTTGATTTATTGGGTGAATTTTCCATTGGTTCAAAGTATTTATCCAAGATGGTCCGTTCAATGGGAGTCAAACCAATTCTTCTAATGACCGGGGCTACAGACATATAGGTTTTGATTTGAAAAGGCATAGGATCAAAGAAAGCGGCTTCCAATTTCTTGACAAGAATAACTTGTAAGTCCGCCTCTGGATCATATTTGACTTCGCTCTCCGATACAAATAATTTTTTTTCTTTATCACTTTCGGTATCAGTTGGTTTTTGTCTTGCCGTAAGTCCTTCTACTCCTCCTAAAGTACGGATTTTGTTGACGGTACTAGGGGACTTTTGAAAAAAACTCGTGAAATTTTGAGCTTGCTTGGCCTTTTTGTCTTCCAGTTTAAGTCGTTCCTTTTCTTTTTCGTCCACCATTTTCTTTCTCTCTTCTTCCTTAACCCGCTTTTCTTCTTCTTTCTTGAGTCTATCTTCCTCCTTCTTACGCTTTTCTTCGGCTTTTTTTGCGATATCTTCTTCCCGTTTCAATCTTTCTTGCTCCTTTACTTCTTCCCTTTTTAAGCGCTCTTGTTCTCTTTGGCGTTCCCTTTCAATTCGTTCCTGCTCTTTAACTTTCAGCTTGTCCAATCTTTCCTGTTCTTTTCGACGCTTGTCCTCTTCCTTTCGCTGCTTTTCTTCTTCAAGTTTCAGCCGCTTCTCTGTACGTTCCTAGTTTGGTGTTTAAAAAAATAAATTATCGTAGGTATATACTATAGATCAGATAACTAATTATAAGAATGACAAAATAATTAGCATTACCTTTTCTCTAACAAGTCGCTCATCTGGAGTCAATCGTTTCCTCTTCTTACTCGCACTTGTAGGTGTTAATTGAGTTGGAGTAATTCCACCATTTTCCGAAAACTTTACCAATGGAGTAACGTTAGAAGCTAATACTGCAGTCGCTGGTGGCGTCCCTCCATTCGCATTGGGGGTACCCCTTGGTGCAGGCGATCCACAACCAGCATCAGATGTCTCGGCAACGTCCATAGCTTCATCTTCCGTAGGCTCTGACACGACCTCGCTTCGGGAGGAAGAAGACGACTCATCCCCTGAAACTATAGACTTTTCCGGATTTTGATTTTCATCAACATTGCTAGCTGTTTCGACAGTTTTAACACTTTCAACCGCAACCGTTTTTGTCTCTGCACTTTCCACTGACTCTATCATGATTGATGGTGGATGGTCAGAAATTACTTACAGGCCAAAAAACACTATTCAATGAAAACTGAGGATTCCAAGTTCCATAAATGCGATTAGTTTACACAAAGGGAAACATTTTGCTCCTTACTTGAGATTGAAAAACTTCTGAACCTGCTGTGAGTATTGAACGTAAAAAAACAAAGTCGGAAAGTGAGTAAGAACCCATCGTCTAAAGTCTAATAATCTTCCACAGACCTCCAATCCTGGTGATCCTAACTCCCAGCCTAACTAGGTAAGTTCCTACCTTTAAAAAATGTAAATCTAAACCCGTGAGGAAAAATAGTCTCTTATATTTCCCGAAAAATTCCCGATTTTTCCAAAACCAATAAAAGAAAGTAAAAAAAAACGGAAGAAAGGAAACAAGTCTAAAGATTTGACGGAGAAAAGCGGGACTTGAAGAACAACACTAAAAGAAAGTGGAGGCAAATGACAACCCGCCGCAAAATTTAAATTTTATCTTTCCCGCCTCCAACTCTATGCCACTTCACCTTGAATATTTCTCCAGACGCTACATAATTTAAATTCAATGCTAAAAATTCTAAGAGGTTCTCCCACTCTGCCAACACGGCTTAATAAGTGAGAACTTTGTAAGTGAAGAGGATTGATAAAGTTTGTTGTGAGTTTATTTTTTGGATTTTTGTTGGTCAGTGTGTGTGGTGAGGTCGGAGGGTGAAGTGCTCGAGTAAAAAACTGCTAGAGGGTTCTCCTCCCTCACACTAGAGAATCACAATCAATTTGACATTCTCGAAATTTTTACACCCGTTTTTTTAATACATTTCTTCAAGTTGAAGGCTCAGTCAGTCTCCAGAAACAAAGGAGAGCATACGAAAAAAAAAAGCTCTCACATTTTTCTCGGCCTTTTCTTTCAAAAGTTTAAATTATTATTTATTTTACCTTCTTGCACAGCCTGGAGCTTGAGGAGTTAGAATTACCTGGGTTAACAACAACAACACTGCGGCTGAGAGAAGCTGAAAATTTGACGGCTGGGATGGTCGTCCTTTTGTGGCTTTCTCTCTTTCGGGAATGTTGGTAATTCTGGACTCGGGGACCGGGGCGATTTTCCAGGAAAAGCAAGGAAAGAAGAGTATTTACAAGTTTGAAGGATTGGCATAGATTTAGAATGGACCGTTGTTGTTGTTGTGATTACAACAATAAGACGAGCGTCAGTGGAATGATGTTGCTGATAGAACAGTTTTCTTCTTTTCGGACTCGGCAGACGATGTGTCGGCAGTAAATGGCACTGAAACGCAATTGAATCGAAGCTCATAATATATCGCATATATTGTAGTACAAAATACAAATATTATAGTAGTAAAAGTTTGACTAACAGAAATACAAGGTAGAAAACAATTTACACATAAGACATCAGATAAGTCTGAAGCATTGTTGATTGTGCAATTCAAATAGTAGCATATTAGGTGTGACATTGGGTATACGCATCAGAACAGTGTCAACGGTTGAGAAGAGTTGGAAATACCGGGTGACTTGAAATTCAAAATTCTAAAAATGCCTCACGAAGCAAGTGTTTTCCGTGAGATTCCTTCGGATCAAGAGGAGGACCAGGTTGACCAAGCAGACCATCAGCAGAGAAGGCTTGTCGTTTCGGATGCAACGCAGACAGAAAATGATGATATTGACGGATCAATTTTAGTCCCATCTCATCCCTTAATTCGTCATCATAATAATAACACACCAAATGGCCAACCTTGTTTACAAGTTGATGGTGAGTTTCAAAATAAAATTTATTTATCCACAATAAGTAACAGTTTTTTGTATCTTGCAGCAGGATTTCTATCCAATTTGTTTACAATGGTTCTCCCAGTAAGAAAAAAAGTCGACCTGTGTGAACCCTATTACCCTGGAGGGGACCCATCCAAATGTCCAAATAGTCGTACTATTTCAACTCAAACTGAAGAACAAGATCCAATTTGTGCGCGTGGTAAGCTGTTGTATTATGGAATGTTTGATACATGTTTTCAAAACACAAATCTTATAGCTTTTTTCCCTTTCTAGGCCAGCAGCTAAGTTATTTGGTGATTCAAGAGTTGGCCCTGCGAAACTCTATTCCATCTCATTTGAAGGATGAAGTGTACGAATCCTTGACATCTTGTGTGTGTGACATGTTGGTCAAACATTCTATTCTATTTCATGGAATGGTCCGTCGGTGTCAAGTTACTCATTATCACATTTTCGCCTGTATCGCCAATGAAATATTCGAGGTATTAAATCCTGTCAATTTTCTTTTTGATTTGTTATTTAATTTAGGATTATTTAGCCGGAAAAAAATCTAATTAATATTTTTGAAGACTAGAACTGAATGAACTGGTCAAAGAATGAGTCATTTGTCATTCATTCAAACACAGCTAATATTTATTTTCATTGACAATGTATGGTATGATTGGTATGTGATTTCAGGCTAGTTCTAATAATGAAGTCGGTCAGAGAAGAATAACGTGGGGTCGTATCATCAGCCTGTTTGCTTTTGCCGTCCGCTTAGCCCAAGAATATCGAGAGGTGATTCATCATATTGGAAGGCTAATTATAAATTTCATGACTTAATGATAAAGGGAATATTTTTTCTGGATGAAGGACCCCGAACTTGTGGATTCCATAGATCGTTTCTTAGCCTCATATGTGACGAAGCATTTGGTTCCATTTGTTCGTGATAACGGGGGATGGGTAATAAGGATAATTATGGTTTATGCACAGGTGGATTCAAATCTTACTAAATAACAAAAACCCTTAACTCTTCTTTGTATATGTAGGCCAGTCTAGTCGAGCATTTTCCACCTCCAGTTGGCGAAGATGCACAGATGAAACGAGCAATTTTGTGGTCAAGTCTCTGCGTTGGTCTCATGGCTACTATGTATGTCTCTTCTTTCCTATCCTCCCGTTGACCGTAGCACGTTTGTTCTTTACAAAACGGCCTCCAGAATAGTGTTAATTGACAACACCCACGCGTCCACCGATTGAATTCCCGAAGATATGTGGCAGATATCCATTCCAAGCTCGTGTAAGGCATATTAATCTTCCAGTCATCAAAATTGAAAATTGCTACTAAGGTTTTTCGAAGGATGGGTATTTTCAATGAATTTAATTTAATTCCATTCCTCAAAATTCAAACCTGTTATTTAATTCCTCCATCAGTCCGACTAGTAATGCCAGGAAATTGTTTCTCTCGTTAAAGGCCTTATAATTGTTAACAGTACACGATAAGTTTTATTAACAAGTAATCAAGTATAGGCGGACTGATTGTTAACTATATAGCTTTCAATTTTCAAGTCTGAATACCCTTTAATTTACATTTACATTTTTCCTGGGGGAAAGCCTTTAAATTACATGGCCTTATTTTCTACACTCTAATAATTTAAAGATAAATCTCTCGGTATCGATCGGCATCAATAGCATATTCAGTAAAGTCTTTCATTGTTAATTCTTATAAAGAAAAAGAAAGGGAAATCCTTTTTCCTAGTACACTTTATGATGATTAAAGCTAAGTAGGATGTCAGACGAATCTCACTGTCTCGAAAACCTCAAAGGACGAAGTTAAAAGGAGCGATAAACTTATCTCGGAAGAGTTGCATTCTTTAAAATCACAGATACGAGAGGCTTCTAAATGGTTTAAATTAATTACTGACTATTCACGACAGCAATTAACAATTGTCTTAACTGTGCATGCCATAAGTTTGGTGTGTACTGTTTGTCCTCTGGTTATCTGCCCTGACCCAGCTTTCGGATGGGGGAAGTGTTAAGTAATGAATGCGTGTGGATTGGAGAACCGTCTTAACAAGGCTTTATTTAGTTGATATTACAAACAGAACGGTAGTACTGAATAAGTATATTTTTCTTTTCCAGTATTGTATTTGTATGTAGAAGGTAGTCAATTTTAAAGTAACATTATGCTGGTGATTTCCGGACGCCGACTATAGTACACAGCAATGACTCAAATCTCGCAATTGATCTTTGTAAACGTCTTTCAGGGACAGATGTACTTCAACGATTCAACACACTTACTCCTTCTAGAGATAAACGATTTATTATCTGATTAATTTGGGAGCTGAGTTAAATATTATTATCATTGAATGCTCAGTATGTAAATGTTATATCGAGGCAGCTTTGGACTACAATTGTAGCTTCCGCGTATGAGTTAATTATCTGTGCTAAAGTTAGGGGATTATAATGGATGAAATATACTTATATAAATACCAACGACAATATTCCTGATAATTAAGCTATGGATAGTGTAAATAACAATGATACCATAAATAGAATTGAGAAACTCTTAGCTATAGTTTTGTACAATGATCTAAAGTGACAAATAATTAAATGCTGATTATGATTTACGATTGCGATCATCAGAGATTTCTAACTCGTTCATATGTTCACTTAAAACCTAGAGATTGCTTGATAAGATGTAACTTATATTGATCATCATCATCAGATCCTGAGACGAAGCCCTCCAAGCGAAAGCGGTGAACTCAACAAGGTAACTTTGTTTTGTGTTTTTGGGAAGGAATCGTCATAATAATGAAAAAGCAGAATTTTTATATGCTTTCGTGGATTATGGTACTTATAGATTATGTTGTCGTTACTTATATTAAATTAGTTGATGGACAGAAACTAGAAATAAGGATTCGAAAATAACTGTGAACTAAATTCCCTTTTATGAATTTGCAGTAACACTAGAGAATGCTGACCAAGAAGTAAAAAGAAGTGAAGGAAAATGGAATGTCAAAGCTTAAGCCTGAATTATATCAATTCCCGGAGAACTACGTTACCGTGAAGTATAATTCAGGTATTATAATTGCATAGGTTTTATTTAAGTCACCATAAAGGATAATTAGTTTCATCACATAATTAAATAATACCTATGCGGTATGCAGTGCGACCGATTCCGTTTTAATTGGATTACGTTGAAATTTTTAATATAAAATTTCATGATAATTCCGCTAGGCATAGGACATTGCTTAGTATGACGCTTTTGAATTCAAACTTAAGATTTAGGAGCTCTTCAGATATTTAAACAACATTATGGATTTACTAAAGAAAGTACCGAAAATTTTGTAATCTGGTGAGCTCTTTGTTCCTCGTAGGAGTCTGATATAAGTATATAATAAGACATTCACCATTTACCACCACAAAATGGGGTCAGAATAGAGAACCTTCCTGCTAATGACAAGAAAGGAGATATTACATGTACGGTTGGGGGGAGTCGTGATTCGGGAAGTCGGATCGAATTTAGAAATCCTTACAAATTCTTAGCCTTGGATCATGTAATAACATTCGGGTCTTTTGCTGAGAACCCGTTTGAAATGAATTTTATCCTCGTCCTCCTATTTGTTCTCCATCATGGTCATATTTGTTCTCCCTATACAGAACTATGACTTTTGTAAAGATTTTATACTTGTACAGTCCGATGGAAATGCCTCTCAAAAAGTAATCTGATTTCCCCCAAATCTTAAACAGATTAAACTGGATCCATCCACCATCGACGCGTTACTCCATGATGGATTTTAACGAATTTCTTTCTAGCCTGACCCTACGGAAAAGATTGATACTTGGATGGAACGGGTAACTAACGACCAGAGTTACTGGTCAGCTATAAGCTGCATGCGAAACTTGACATCTGCTATTAGGAGGACAAAAATAAGCCATTTATATTTGACGGGGATTAACCGTTTCCGTGATCCATTATGGCTGTATTGGGTTGGGACTTAGGGACATAAACTCGTCTGAAATGGATGGTACGGGCAACGGTGAATAATATCTGTAATAATAACAATAAGCGTGAGTAGCGTATTAAAAAGTTATCAAACTATTTTTTTTTTTCGTAAAAAAACTTTTTCAATACAATGGTTTCTATACAATGCCGTCCTTATGCCATTCGATGATGGTAACGAGGGGCAATTCCATGCAGACATTTCTTAGATAGTAAGTACAAGATCGATTTGTAATATAACTTCGTGGTTTGATTCTAAGGACAAGTTAAGAAGGTCAGCCCAGATATTGCTGTAACAGTGACTGTCGTTCCAAAGTCTCCAGAGGGATTATAAAATTGGAGTGTACAGAATCGGAGAGCTTCAACTTTTAGGTCGTGAGTAGTAGTGGGTTATTGTCCTTGATATGATCCTGAGTGTCTATTTTGAGTCAATTTTCATCGCTAATTATTTATCGTGTCAGGAGGACAGGTCTGGAAGCCGTTGTGGTCGGGTAGGATAGGATAACTCTAATTAGTCAATCCTCAAGGGTACTAACGGCCAGGGTAATTAAACTGGAAATTATATATATTTCTATGACCTAGTTGTCTGAGCCTCTGTAATACTATACAATTAGGAGATTGTATACCTTGTTAGCTACTACATAAAGGGATCCTCTGAACTCGGAAGCACTCAGGACTCAGTTTGAAAGCTTAATACCGTGCTTTTCCAGCGTGCTCCATTAAAATTGTGTTATTGAATTACAGCCACAGCCGTTACAGCATCATTGTTGTTTTTTCAAGTCATTCCAGCCACTGTGACAAAATTGTGTAGAACTTTAGAACACTCAATAGTTTATTAGTTTCTAAAGGAATGCCTCAAAGGAATTCTGAAGAAGTTTGTCTAGTGAACATGACGTTCAAAAACGGGGTTTAATTTTCGGATTTGAGATTTTATGTGTAATCCACAATGGCCACAATGTGTGTAGGATTAGCTTTCTCAAGTTTCCATGTCCTAGAAACAGGATTAATTTAATTATCTTTTGGCTCTTTGGTTTCGTAAATAACCTGTAGGAACTCCGAATTCGGGGTTCACACCTAAAGCTACTGTCACATAGGGTTTGGTGAAGGAGTTAGTCGTAAACTCCACCAGTCAATGATTTAAATGATATAATGATATTCAATAATGTATCTTTTAGACACTTCTTTTGTAGTGTAGGCACTTCTTTCCTTGTCGCTTTGTAACATCTAGCGTGTTGCATAATTTACTTTGAAGTTGCAATCAAACACTGATTTCGGAAGATAAGCTGATCAGCGGAACAAGGATTTCGATTTCAAGCAGTAAAGTCTAGCTAATCTTATGCTTATTTTCTTGATAATTTTGCTAGAGATTTCTTTAAGTTGATCTTAAACTTGGAAATAGTTTTAAAATATTATAATGTAATCAGTGGGGAAGGGACGTTTAAAACGTTTCTAAACATAACTGAAACAGCGTCCAAAAGTTTCTCCATTAATCGAAGCTTGAAAATTTATTTAAAAGTAATAGTACGGAAATAGAAGAGGAAAGTATTCCTAGAGGAATCTATAGACATTCTCTGAACTGAGGATTTAACTTTACCTTTACAGCCTTTCCGCTTACATGGCAAAGAAAGTAAAAAAGTAATTTATGAAACTTTATTTCTATATTTTCGATCAACATGTTGTATGAATTGAGAGAACCACATGATGGCATATTCTGAAATAACTGAACTGAACAAACCAATCTTGTTCTCAGAAAAGCAAAGCCATGATGGCAAGGCCGATTGTGAGATTGAGAGAGACGATCTTTACTTGAAGACTTCAATCAAGCGCTTCCGTCTCTTCAATTTGAGGGCAAGAGTTGACTTCCGACTCCAATTACTTCGGCCTCCATAAGAAATTGGGTATTGACTTCGTAGAAGGAATTATAGACATCAAGGAATTATAGTTTAGGGGAGATTTCCTATTAAGCCGAAAAATGACTTATTTTATTGACAGCTAGGTCAGCTAGTATGGAGATTGGAAATGTTGGATGGAACCGCGAACCTTAAGATAGGAATCTCTGAGGTCAATCGAGACTCTTTTGCGGTCAACCACGACTTTTCAGTCATGTGACGACTGTCATCTTCATCAATTCATCATCGTTAGATCATTATTAGTGTTGTCAGTGAGAAATATCAATCTTGGACCATCGTAATCATTTTCCTTAGAATCGGTAACCGTGAGTAAATCCTTCCCTGAGTTTCTTCTCAATTATCTATGAGGTCCTTTCATGAACCAAGTTACAACTTTGTATTAATAGCGACTTGTCAACAAATTCTGCTTTTGCGACTCACTGCAGAAGTTTCCGAAGTTAATTACATATGAGTCCAGGGATGAACAAAATGGGAACTAGAATGAAAATTCATAACTAACTAGATATGAGCTAGCTGCTAGATCAACATCAACAAGATACTTATTGACTAGAGAAATTATCATGTCGTTGAGTGATGCGACTTGTTTTGACCGATTCTGGCTGGATTTTGTAAATTGTAAGCATTGTAACATAATTTATAATATTCCCATGCTTTTCGAAGTATGGAAAATATGTGTAGCTTAACGAATTGAAAATATCTAAGGTTTTAATTATTATTCTAAATGTACTGAATTTTACGTCGGATTAGTATTTACAGACTGTTCTGACAGCGATCTCATTATTATCACATCACTGGCTACAAGAATATGCATTTCCTTATGTCATAAACGTATGGTTTACACCATACGTTGAAATATGGATCTATCTGTAGTTCTATGGTTTACACTAAAATTAAGAGCTTATAACAAGAATATGGATTATATAATGAGACATGGTTAAGAAATAGTAGCATACGTTTTTCGCCGTAAAAGTGCAAGGCAGACACGTAAAAATATTTAAATTAAAAACTGACATCACCAGATATCTCAAGATCTTTACATTAATTTGGATGCAAAGAGGGAACAGAAAAAACAATGAACTCCATTCATTTTTTTAGCTCAAGCGACTCTTTGTGTTCATGTTCCAGAACAGGTTGCTCCTGCTTGTTCAGCATCTTTGTAACTTTTTGGGAGTTATTTTTTATGATTAAAATATTAATTGGAATTATTTATCGATTAAAATGGAAGTAAAGGTCACTCGTGAGTTGATTTCAGTGCTACACGAATTTGATGTAGTTAAACAAACGCAATTGATCGTCTGATTCTTGGAATTTTTTTTAGATTGTCACACACACGCCCATATGACAAATAAAACCTTCTGGGTAAAATCATCAGCGTTGGTTTTGAAACCTGAAACCAGAGAAGGCAAGGGTACCTCAACTGATGTAATAACTTATAAAATTGGTTTCTTTAATTTATTATATTTTATTACAGATAGAGTTTTTGCTGCTTCATAGTATCTTACAATGTGTTCCAGTATCTAATTCCAACTGAAAATCTTAGATTTTTCTGTGTAAAAATATACTTTCAAGTATCGGAGGGGGGAGTGCGGTTGGGGGATTGAACTTAAGCTTTTCAGGAACACGAGAAGAATTGCACACAATCATTTCTAAAGAAATAGTCTCAGTCTTAGTTCAAGGAAACTAGTATTCTGAATTCTGATCAATTTCGAGGCTTAGGAAGAGGACATTTTCCCCATAGCCCCATCATACACTACATCATACAGATAATTTAATTCTGCTCTGCCCCCATATTTCTCTGGGATGACGTCCTCCGATAAGTAATCGTGAATCAAGGGTTTCCACTTGCTTTCATCTGATCCATAAATACAGATTTTGGAAAGTGTATGCTTCGTCATGAATGGTTTGATCAGGTTGAATCCCCAGGTAAATGCTCGTGCGGCTATTAATAAAAAGTTATTAATATCTTATCGAAAATCATAAATCCTCTATAATGTTTTTGTAAATTCAAGAAAAATCTAAACCGGCAATAACTTGAAAAACGTAGCTTTCAAATAGAATCCGTTTAAAAAAGTTAAGAATCTTACTGTTTATCAGAAATGCTTTGTTGAGCATCTCAGGGAAGTTGGATTCGTATATTTGCCAAATGTCAATCAAAGTTTGGATTTCTGTTGACAAGGAATGTTACATTTGTTTCTACTGTCATTGTATACTATTATGACTGTATCGTGCAGAGTCCAAATACTATAAAATTATTGTCCTTTCTTACCAACCCAGTTTTGAGCTTCATAAAATATTTTAGAAAATCCCAGGTTCTCATTATCCACAATGGCCACAATTTGCTGATGTTCCGTATTCAAGAGTCGTTCATGCAACAGTGTGAGCGTCTTGTAGGCAAATACAATGAATTCTTGAGGCTTGAATATATCAAACAAAGGTCGAGATGGGCACCAATTGTCCGCAATGATGTAAAACACTAGAGAATTAAAATAAATTTTGAAGTTGTTATTTTTGAACTGCTATTGAATTTTATTGAGATTTGAAATTGTCAAAAAAAACTTTACCAGGGCGTCCCTTGGCGTCATTCCCCGTGGTGAACACTTCAAATCTCACCATAAACTCTTTCGGAGGTTTCCACCCATCCAGAGCCAACTCGTAGATGTTGGACTTCCTCCATTCTATGGACTATTTACAAATGTTGTAAATCTTGGATTAAAATGTGTGCTTGAAAGAACATACGATGTTTGTATTGAACTTACTGCTCTTATCATTTCTTCAGCCTTTGATACATCCAGATTCCTCGCTATCGAATAATATTTCTTACACATTCATTCCAGCTCAAAATTTTAAATGAAAAATAACTCTGTTGAACAAAAGCCTACGCCTACCTCGTAAAAATCTCATGAGAGTCCCATCATCCAGCCCCAGGTCTTCAACAACTGGCTTGAACTGTAATTAGAAAACCAAGTATACTTTTCAATTCAATGTGGAATCTACTCCAATGAAAAGGATATTTTATTAACGTTATGATATTTTGTGTCTAATAAAAAAATTGATGTCCTCTTAACGTTTTTATGACGGTTTTGAAAGTTGAGACCGTTTTGTTGTTTGTCCATTTAATTATTACATACACCAAAACTGGCGTATTACACCAGAGTAAGAGTTTAAATAAATCTGTATGAGTTTTTCAATCTCCCAAGGAAAATTCCTCTCCCTTTTAAACAACTAAATCCATAAATCCTAGCTGATTAAAAAAAAATCTAAAGCGTTCCTTACATTTTGTAGGGCAGAAATCTCATTTTCATCCCCAGCAAGTGCCATAACTGGAGCGGTTTTAACTAGTAACTAGTAACTAAACCTCAATTTCTTCACGTAAACAAACAAGTCGAAATATGATTTTTTAAATCGACACTATCAATCGAAGCAATAGATCAAAAAATAATTTCAATTTTAATTTCTGCTCCTTCGTATCTAATCTCATGCACAACCAGCACTAATTCGTAGTTTGACTGTTGCCTGCGTCTAGAAACTAAAATATGAAATCACTGCATCTGATCTCCTAGTATTGCAACTAATTTAAGTTACTAAATAATATTAACTACAACTTGGAATTAACAAATAGTGAGTTGGTAGGAATGCTAGAGGCATGTAGCGATTTCCACACATGAAAATCCGACTGCACTTAAAGGCCGACTACTGGGCCTTCATGTCTCAAGAATCAAGTGATGCGATATAACTTTTACATTCATTTGACAAGGTTTCTCAATCTCCGTATATCACATACGGATTTAAGGCTGTTGAAGTTAACTTCACACTCTTATTCATTCTCATGATGCTCAACGCAATGTATCCTTCCCTCTTCACATCGTATATTTATTTAAGATACTTCTCTTCGTATATATAGAGGAGGGAAATCGAAAGTGAAACTCGACAGGTAAATAGAATACAATGTTGGTATGAAGACAACAGGTTGGTTGGGGTTGCTGGGCTGACCTAGATTTGAGGAGATTTTATTTTTATTTTTATTTCTCTTTCTGTGTTCCTTGTCTAAGTATTTGTGCGGAAAATGCACTACAAGTTTTGAGAACTGTAATGCAGCTAGTTACAAAATGAAATAATTTACTAAAGCTTTAACAATGTTATATCATATCATACATTGTAGTCAACTAACTATTAGTGTAGTTATCCGGCATGCATGCCCAATTTGATTAGTTAATTTTAAACGTCTTTATAGCTTGGTCTTGCATAATTAAAAAGTTTCCGTTCAAGAAATTTTTTATTATTAGAATGAATACGCAAGATATAGTTAGTAAAGTTAGACACAGCCCAGGGGTCATTCGTTTATCTGTCACCTTCGAACTTGACCTTTAAACTATGCGCCTATAAGCTTTTAAAAGTCTTATCAGAATATATTGTGCCCACTTGTTCAGATGGAAAAAAATTCGGATCTTCAACAGGAACTTAATGTGTGTGGGAACGTCTGGTGGATGGGAATGATGGGATGAGTTGGAAAGGACTTTAAGACAACATGCAATGTTTGGCAGTAGAGTATTGATTCGTCAATGAGACTGAATCACCAGCAATTACAGTTGGGTGGAGCATTAACCCTTAAATTCTAATCCTTGAACTGTTCTAACGATAAGGACCAGAGAGGAGTGCAGAGTTGAACATTACGAGACCATGAAAATACAATCTATCCAAATAGAACACGGATGAAGGTCAAGCTTGTAGTTTCTGAAATTGTCTGCACAAATCCAGTATAATAAAAACTCTGATTTCCTCCCTTTGTAACGAGCCATTTAGCAAAGAGTTTTCAGGACAAATTCAGTGAGACTTGATTAAAATTCAATATTTTTTAAGAACAGCTTTCCTTAATAATTTCAGATAATAAGGTTTACCCTACTCAAATGGATGCATGTCTCCCAAGCGTTTCAAGACTCAATTGGAGCGTGGAAGGTGTTATAGACTTAATAGTTAAAAAATAATCTAAATTAGCTAAGTTTTCCTGCAGGTTCATCGTTCATCACGCTTAAAGTTGAATCTCTTCAATATTATAAAAAAATTTTGTCTCAGCATGTTCAACTTTTCTTCACTGCATTAAACATTGAACCCTGTGATTCATAGCCATATTGATGACCTTGTATCACCAAGTCCCAGCATGAAGTAAGGGCAAGAAAAATCAGCCTTTTAATCCATGTCATACGTTTTAACTATCACGCATACAAAGCATGATGATATTGATGATGGATATTGAAAGCTGGGGAATACTTATGTATCAAATTGTCTCTTGCAGAAGGGGTCACCAGAGATGCCCGGATCCTTGCATTTTCTCGAATCAAATTCGATCGTGTGCAAACGTCTGGATTTATTCGATTGGATTCAGAACTCATGGATATCTTTTTGGAAAGGCGTGTAATATAATTCAAAGCATTCGACTAAACTAATTTCATCTTTATGTCCGTAGCTGGTTTCCATTTTTATCTCCTCGTTTGTCTTACAGTTCAAGATTGAAAGGCTTTGATATCCACGTGTTTGCAGGTAGTTTTGTTCCGAACGCTATTTCATCCATTTCTGACCTACTTTACATGATCAAATACTGTGCCTCATTTGTATGCATAGCTAATGCTTTTTTATTTATCTATCTCGCTTTTGAAAAGTTATACATGTATGCAGTTATGTTATGTGTTCATTAATTTGTTTATTTTAGTATGCACATCCAGATCTGATCCTTGATAATACAATATCTCATCAATGATCATCACATATATATTTTTGGATTCCTGCCCTCTCTTGGAAAGCAGGCTTTCTTTGTTAGAATGGGCTTGGCTTGAACAGAAACGGCATTTCGGGGAATACAATTACTCTTCAAGGATTGAGACAATTTTCGAAACTCTAGCAAAGTCAATACAGAGCATTGATGGGAAATGTAAAAATAGTATAAGAGTCCACAGACTGAACTGTGAACAGAATAAGTCTATTAGACTGGGATAAATAAATGCTGGTTTTACAGCCCGAATAAGATTGAAGGTTGGGAACGTCTTGAAATTTGTGATTTATAATTTCAAATCAAGTGAAAAGTTGATCGGGATTTCCAGATTCCTCCTGCTGTGGTTTTCTCAGGAAACACATCCTCATCCTCACAAAAGAGGGTTGCGGTGCGGGTAAACTCCGATGAAAATCACTAATGTCATTATCAGTTTGACTATGGTGGAGAGCTAGTAAGCTTTTGTGGTTTAACAATTCAGAATTATGTTCGAATTTCAAATGAGAGCTTTCAGAAGGATTTTAGAAGGCTCCGGTTGACATTAATAACAAAATCTGTTATTCGGTTTAGAAGAACCGCACACACACATCCTGGCAAGCTTATTAACTTTGGTTCTTTTCTCTGTAGAATAAACTCAATATGCCCTCCTTAGCAACTCTACTAGCATAAGCTTCTAAGCTGGGGAGACTAATAGTTATTCTATTTAAAAGCTCAGAATTAAATAGCGTTTCGGGGTTCTGGGGGGAATTTAATTAATTTACATGAACGACTTGAGATGCACAATTCTATCAGTCTTCGGTGCTTTTACTTTATTGCTTGCTAAGTGTTAATCAAATTCTTGGAAATCTTAAGTCACGTTACCTAAATTTAGAATTGATTGCTTTACATATTCCTCTACCTTCTGAGAATCAAGCTTTTCAGATAATAAATGATGAAGTATGGATCTGGGGTGTTTCATTACATAAGTAAATACGTTATCTACTCATCAAAGGTGCTTGTGTTATTACGGTGAATAGTTCATAGGCCTATAGAATTTCCCATATCAAATTGATATAAATTGTTACATTTATAAGTTCTATATGCTTCGGATGTGATTTTTAACTCATCACATTAGCAATCCAAATAATAGTTATTTTTTAAATTATTAAAAGGATGTTAAAGGTATACTGTAAATGACCCTTTATATCTAGTTATTCTTATCTTTAGATCATAATATGTCACATTTATCGAGAGTTATGTTACCGGTAAATAAATGACCCCTTCGTAAATAAATAGTTAGTATGTCCATGCCAAACACGTCTTTGAAACATAAAACTGGTTATTTCCTGTTTTTAGCCCGTTCGTTAGGGCTTATATGATCACCAATGTCCGTCCGTCCGTCCGTTGTCACGATAACTCTCGATAGGGTTGACCTAGGATGCTGAAATTTTGTACACATCACCGCATGCCGAAATCAGGAATCGAGTTCGTAGATGAGCAATATCGGTCCAAAGATTGACCCGTGGGGGTCAAATGACTGTAGGGGGTATCTTATAACATAAGTTTAAAGTTAAGGGATAAGAGCGTTTTTTGGGCTGATAAAAAAAATAATTCGAAATTTTTTTGTAACCAAGGCGTTAAATTTTTAGCCCGTTCCTTAGGGCTTAAAATCTACGTTGTCCGTCCGTCAGTCCGTCTGTCTGTCCAACTAATAACTCACGACAGAATCATTCAAGGGTCACCAAATTTTGCACACCGATTGTTTATGCTAAATTAGGATTTAGGTTCGAAGATGAGTCATATCGGTCCAAATATTGACCCGTGTATTATATTATAGTATATTATATCACGGATTTAAAGCGAAAAAGTTTGAAAACGGGTATTCTAGATTAATCAATTTGGTAAATGTTAATTAGGATTTCATAATGAATGACCCGTGTGGGTAAATTGTAGAAGGTTAATGGAAAATGCCGCTACGGAAACGAGAGCGTATCTTTCCTCGGACAAGATTGGCAGTGAACCTGTGCAAAAGAATTGGATATTCCGGATTACCCTTGGAGTGCTGCTTGTTGTAACGACATGCCATATTTATCTGG
>JAQFYM010001660.1:0-30654 GCA_034694785.1 Agrenia bidenticulata | reverse complement strand
CAAGTCCATTGCCAGTTTAATTAATTAAATCATTATTTGAAGTATGTCCAGTAGCAGAAACTATCCCGATCGGACAGCAAATTTTAAGTAAAAATAGTGGGTTCGCAATTTTTTTATGTGGTACGATTAAATGCATACAATTTAATTAATTATATGGCGAAATTAAATATAAATGGTGGTGACTTAAATTAAACCCGATTCAAAATCACCGACATTACTAACATGTATTATTGCCCATCGTGAATATCGTGTTGCCAATGAGTCGAGTTGAGTGAGCTTGAGGCCGACTCAACTTGAATTAACTCATTTGAGTTGAGTAGACTCAAACTCACTGACCATACTAACTAACTCGACTAACACTAACATTACTAACATTCGAAATCGGTATTGGCCGGCTTGAGACTATCTGTGCCTTAGAGGGATGGAGATCCCTGCCATGGGAGCATTTATAAAAGTGCCTTAGAATTTTGTGAATATTCTGAAGAAAGGAGGCCGGGCTTCCCAGTTCCCACCGATCTCTAAAAGCTTTAAGAGAGAGAGGAGGAAGATGTGATTCTATAAATATAAAACGCATATCGTTTGCATACAAGTCAGATTTCCTGTCTGCCTTTACTCTGCGAGATGTGGCAGTGGTGGCGGAACTGTGGAGTAATGTTCTGCCATTCCAAAGGTTTATTTTCATGTAGCTCACTTCACATATAATGCTCTAGGTAATGTATTCAATTCAGACCCGGGTTTGTTTACCCGGTTCACGGGGAGGGAGAATGAGAAACCTTTTCATAATACGGGGATTTACTCCTCTCGCCTTTCTCCATATGACTTTCTCTATACCCGCCAAACACTTGTACACACGGACTCTCATAGGAAACCCATCGACGAGCACAACCACCGGAGAGACGCATAGAAAAAACAGTATACACTCACGAGCAAATCCCCTCTTTCCAATTTTAAACTGAAAGGATCCCAGGCCGTCTCAACACGGCCTAAATCGTAGGATTCTAGTATCTACTTTGTACTAGAAACGGTTAGGAATCTCTCCATGAGGAGCCATCATTGGATCTCCATCCACCTCCATGAGTTTATCTATCTATGGAAAAATGCACCCTATCATCATGTAGACGGTCGGTGGTGGTGGTGTTCACAGTTTGCTCCTTGGATCGATCTCCAGTTTCAAAAGTTAAATACAAATCTCTGTGAGGAAACTCAGGAGGGACTCGGGTAGTATCTATCACATTTCCCAAAGAAACTTTTTCCACGACAAATCACGCCCCTCATCATCAACAAAGTTGATTTTTTTTTATTTTTTATTACATCTTATTTTCACCCTTCCACCGAGAGAGCTTGTCACTTGTGTAGCTTCCGTACACGACACAGGAGAGATGACACTTTTTGGACGAGGCAGAGTCAACAGGGGCTGGTCGTTTGAAGCGAAAACGTTCAAGCTCCCAAGTGGGATGTTCACATCACATCATCAAAGCCCTTTAAGATTGACAATATTGGATTGGGTACTTGCGGGAGGAGGATATTCCCTAGCACAACATTCATGGAATCTTACCTTGATTCAATTTCTAATACCCGGATTTTTTCCTTTACATATAAGCACCCTAGGTGGAATGGAGTGCTTGAGCGAGTGCTGACACAGGGAAATAGTCCAAAAACCTGGCCTACAGAAGACCAACAAGAGTTGGCACGATGACAGACCACCACCTCTGCCGCTCCCGGAAATCATTTCCTACCATCACACTTTTGGACTGACAGTCATCGAGGGTATTGAAACACCCATGTCCTGCATCTCATTACCTCCACACAATTTCCTTTCCTTCCCCCTCTCACCCTTCCTGGACTTGCTGGAGAAACCCGGTTAGTTTACAATATATTATAATCATCATCTATATTCCACCATTCATTTTTCCATCAACCTCTCCACCCACTTTCATGCCTGTCTGCAAACCTAAAGCAGGGGGACAGAACCGAACCGACAGACGAGTAGTAATTCATCCCAGAATCCTATCCTTAAAAAAAATTGACAATTTCGGACAGAATAAAATAACAAGTACCCATCTACCTCCACATACATCTCCCTTGACGAAATTCGGACGCAAGGATGCATTTTCCCTCCCTATGCTTTTCCCGATCCCCGGATCAGACTGAATCAATCCGACTTACCCACCCGGGTGAAGACAAGAAGGAATAATAATAATCTCCTACAAACTAACCTCCTGTCGATACTCTACAATAGTCGACGTGGTAAACAAAGTCCAAAAAAAACTCGCCGAGCTTCATCAACCAACGAGAAGATCAAGGGAGTGAAGAGGGAAGAAAAGCTCCAGAGAGCTCGGCCTCTCTACCCTGATCCCCAATATGAGGGGAATATGGACAAGTCCAGAACCATAGAAAAATATGACGATCCCCTCACTGGAGATACGAGGGGAAATCTTTAGGGAGAAAAGATGAGAGCCATGAAATGGCAGAGGGACACTCGGACCGATTTTCTCTCCACAAATACTTTGGAGATGCCATAATTCCATCTCAACCTCTTCGTTTCCAAAGATACATCTACACTAGAGAGAGGCAAGGAGAGTTATTTAAGAGTTTCGACTTTCCCCGTCTATTCCATTATTAAGCAGCGCATCTCCTTTTTGTGCTTGTCCGTCCGTCCGCCTCAACGATCAGTTTAAAACTAGTCAATTTTTCAAAAAAATACATCCGTTCCTTTGCAGAGGCCAAGCTTGAAGATGGACACAACAGGACGGACCCTGAATGATCTATTGTCCAGTTTTATTCTAATACGCTATGTATTATCTGCCCTACTTGTATACACATATTCGTTTGAACGGTTTATTATTCACTCTTGCAAGGATAAAAAAAATCAGCACAAGGAACAAACCCGTCTTGATCAAGACGACGACCAACCCATCATCATCATCATTCCTACTCTTCTGTACACAATGTAATAATATCTTTGAGCCACAACACAAGAATCCCAAGCCCTGTATTTTTCTCTCATTATTATCCCTTTCCCTATGCAAACTAATACCATTGTTACCAACCACCAAGACTCACTAGTTATCCTCAATTATTTCCCCACACAAAATTACCCCGCTTATCCTCAGCAAGAAGACTCTCCTTTCATCATCCTCCCAAGGCCAGTGGTGACATCACTGACATCATCAGGTATCAAGGAACACTCGACAACCTACAACCCTCCCAAAATCCACCTACAGCTAGACGGGATTTTTCCAAGGACTGGTAATCCCGGGGGAACGGGTTACTTTCAGCTATGTAAATTATGCCAGATCTTAGGTTTTAAGTTTGAGGTGATTTGGAAAAGTCCAAGAGCTTGGGGAGATGGATGATCCACCCTTGTCACAGATCTTCCTCTATTCTCATCATCCTCATTTCCAGCCCATTTCACCAGCTCATTTCTACCCGGGAGAGACTTGCTAGAAGGGATGATGGGTTCGGGGAGACGAACTTTCATCTCTGCTTCGATAGACAAGAGAGAGAGAGAGAGAGTCAAGTAATTTATGTGAATCTAGTCAGAGCTTGATTTTATTTCCTTTTATTTATCAGATTTCCCTGTTCAACTAATACTAGAGAGTCCATCTACATCCCTCCAATAGATTACACTTGTTCCAATCTCTACTACTTGACCAAATACCAGACCACCACTGCTCCCTACTAGATTGGGAATTGGGATGGAGAGCATACAGACACACAGTGCATTACCTTCAGGACATCAAGCACACTTAGCCATCCAGAATGAACATTCGTCTCGGATTCACTCTACATGGAAACATGAGACGGGTGTTGTGTATTACTTGCATCTAGCCATACGAGTACTTGTATTAAGTTGTATAGCCTATAGACTCCTTTCGTATCGAACTGTTCCAGGAATCGTGTTCCGAAAAAATGCATTTTCATACGACTGTGCCATCGTTAAGAGCATTGGGAGAGTCACGATCAAAGGGCAAAATGCACTGTATCACAACTTCGCTAATGTTTAAAAACCCGATACTACTACCCGGGTCTACCCGTCTCCATGAAGTGAAGAAGATTTTGCCTGATAGCTCCAAGTAGATTCTACACAGAGAGGGATAAAGGAGTTGGCTGAGACAGTTGGATGTAAAGGACGGACATGATCCATCCCCTAATTCACACACTCGTGATAATTAATGTCAAATATCAGCAAATACAAAGCAACGGAGTGTGAAAGAGACAAGGGAAGCCACGACTGACACTAACCAATACTCCCTACCACCACCACCACCATCACCATCATCTATCACACCACAATAATACGAAACGTAATCTCTCAGTACGTACAAGGACCCTATGTGCCCTTTTCCCTTATTGGAGAGAAAGCGGGTGGTGGTGGTTCTGTCATATCATCGGCATCTCCACTCCTCTCAGCCCACTGCTCCGACTGGGATTATATGTTATCAGAAATGAATTTAGATACTCCCAGATACCGCTACACTGAACCCGTAATTCCATAAAGAAAGTTACCGGGAGGCAAGAAAGCCACCTCTCCCTGTATTTTGCCAATACGGATAGATAGAGCCGGGAGGGTCGGATACTCGAGAGTGGCACAATATGGTCATTATGTCCTCTATAGCTTGAGGCACACACTTACATATAAGTAGACCATATAGAGAGAGACTTGACTAGTCCATGTATGTATGTACAAGACTCCATTACTCTAAGGCATGTCCCTTTGAGAGTGGAAGAAATGTGATGGCCATAAACTCCCGTCATCTCCCACGATATGCGAGATGACACTTGGAATTATTTACATAACCTTCCACCTCCTCGGCCCAACTGGAATCGGGCTAACCGAGTTAGTCCCTCCGTGTTTTGTTCAAAATTCAAAATTAGCCTATTTACATCCCGGGATATCAAAACCCCAGAGCCTGGGTGATGAGGCCCTGCACTATCTACAAGACACTTGGACTTCCCCGACCTTCTGGAGCAGAAGAGATCCCTTAAGCCATATCTTGGGTATAGGAACTGGACTCATTTGTCTTCCTTATTATTTCCTAACTTCTTCAAGACTATCCACCCATGATAAGCACAGGTATATGCATATAGCCATGGCCTAGATAAGGTAGCCATCACGTGACTCCTTTGTAGAGTTAAAGGCATATATGGAAGGGCGGTGGTGGTATGTGTCTTTGGAGAAAGCGGATGTGTCCCAATTGTATGTTTCTTCCTTGACAGTTTGACAAAACGTCTGTCCTACTTTGTCTTGTCGTTGGCGGGGCTATCTCAAGGAACAACAAGGAAGACGACGCTCCCTCAACTTTCCTCCTGGGTCCAAATTCACTCGGGTTGAAAGGTCTTATTTATCAGAAAATAAACCAGGCCATTAATCCCCATTACACCCTTGCATAAAACTTTATTGCTTTCACTTATGGGGAAACTAGTGGGGATCATTTATCATGTGATTCCAAACTCGTAAATTGAAATCCTCTCCTCCAGCTACCCGTACATATACAAACTTAGAAAATGCCCGGGTAGTAGACACACCGGGAACTGGTTAAGTTACGGTATTAATTCAAGACTGGGGAGTTATTAACTCGAGACATTTTTCTGCCTCCCTTATAGATTAGAGAGTGTGTGGGGTATGATATTATGAGGGATTTCCGAGTCTTAAAAGTCTTAATTCTCTATCTGGGATACATACACACATCCAATGAGGGACAAGGGCCCTGTACGCCTACAACGTAGGGCTTCAAGCCTTTACATGCGAGAGATATTTTTTATTGGCACCAATTCCACCACTTTTGAATTATGTGAAATAGCTCGGAAGTTGAGCTATAAATTACTCCGGTCAAGACATATTAATCACAAGGAGAGAAATTTAGGGTTCAACTTAAACTGGGATGAGATTTTATTTCCCGTCGTGTCCTCATTCAAAAATTCCCTATGAGTCCCGGGGGTGCTAGAAAGGCAAAGTTTCCCAACTTGGCAATAGCGAGTTGAAAAGTCTGGAGGCACTTGAGAGTTCTCTCTCTCTTTGGCCTTTGTGTAGGATCTCGGGTAGGACCACGACCACGATCACCGAGCTAGTCTCCCTCTCTATAGCATCTGCACACAATAACATTACCATTTAAGTAACTGTGTCACATTTCATTTGAATCCCGGAGTGAGAAAGTGGATCTTTAAAAATCACAAAGGCTTATTTTACATCCAGTCAACTCAAATCTCCCTTTGACGCACTTTGACATGACTACAACCTGACATCCTTCAACATTTCCACAGACTACACACAGGGACAAGAGAGAAATCTCCACAATCACATTCAAGTAGTCTTAACCAGCAAAAGAGTGGCTAATTTTTTTTAAAAGAAAACTTTCCCTTCATTCTCCAAGACTTGAGACTCGAGACGTTCCCCCAAGGGAGTTGGGTACTCTGTCTTTCCATAAAGAAAGAGAAAATTATCAAGACACTGAGATCCTTTGAGGGAGAAAGTCTGAAAAGGGAATATACACTAGAGAAATATATACCCATCATATTATTATAAAGTTGCAAGTGGAAGGAGAGTTAAAAAAAATCCACATCTTTAATGTTGGGAAATAGGCTGTGGCTGTATTTTATATGATGCTCTCATTTCATAAGTGTTTTCCCTAGAAAAATTACAACCCTTTGTGGAATAACCTACTCTTACTTACTACAGGAGACGTTGGCTGGAGGGAGAGGACACAAGACATTTATGAACTGCCATGATTCCACAAGGTAATAAAAAATTAATAGCCAGTCCAACTTGGTCCACATGACATGTTAATTGCCTATAAAATCACGGCTCCCTCTTTTCTCACACTTGGCGTTCAAATTGCCAAAAAGTTCACTCTTTCTTAAAAGATTTCTTAAAAGAGAGCTCATGAACTGCCACCACTACTCCTTTTACAAAATACCATTTTCCTAATCATAAAAGAGTAAATAAAAATTATACCTCAATAAGGAGGTTGCGATACAGTGATTTCCAGTATCTGATTGTGATTCCGCCAAAGATGTTAAGAGCAGAGTCAAAAAATCCCAGTGTCTCAACCTCCCTAAACCAGCCACCACAAGTACCAAAAACGATGTCATCATCATCACCACCGACCCTATCGTCCTTATCAACGCTCCTTTCAAACTTGCGAACGTATAAACTAAACGCACTACTCTAGCTGGAGCAAAGCGTCTCTTCCATATATAAAAGTTTCGGCAAGATATCCTTGATAAGGGCATCTTCCGCTTTTATCGCCCCCACTTCCGACATTCCCCCCGATTTTATTTTATACTTAAGATTCGAGTGAGGAAATTCTAACCTCTAAAAACTCACGCACTTTACGGCTTTGAGCCGTCAACCGAATTCTTCTCACACCAAATCCTCCTCCGCTTTTTTTCTTCCCTTTCCATATGGTCAATATTTTTCCAACCTTCTTGAACACCGGAGAAAATCCGGAGGCTTTCTCACGTCTCTTTCATACATTCGGGATGGAAAGTGTAGCCTGGAGTTAGGACAAAATAAGGAAACAACCCGACACATACATACAGCTATACGTGGGGGCTAGTGAACAATAAATCCCTTTTAGACCGAGGATACAACAAGGAGCTGAAATATCCGTACACTTCTCTATCAACTGGGGATGGACATATTTAGCCATATAGTTTCTGGTGTGACGAGTTACGCGTATTTACTATCAACTTATCTGGTAGAGACTCTATATAGTTCTAAGAGTCTGTAGGGTTTTCAAAGCTTGCGTTTCGGAAATGGTGGGGGGAGTAGATTGTATTTTATGGTGGCTGAGATTTGAACTGAAATGGGAGAGAAAGTATTGGATTTCTCGAAGAACATGTTGCACCTTTAAATTAGCTTATTTTTTTCAATAATAACCTAATTTCAGTTTGAATCATTTAAAGTGTTTAACAAAATGGATTCAAGAAACCCACCGTGTATTCCTAATTCTAAAAAAATCCGCCACTAATCCCTTTTTAAGCACCTTCTTCTTATTTAAAATCTCAATCAGGGCCAAATGTACAAATTCCCTTTTTGAACCTTCAAATTTAAAACCCTGATTATAAATTCGCTTAAAAGCCATCCCAAATGGTTCAATCCTACAAGCCCAGTTCCCTAAAAGTCGCTTTAAGCATTTAACTTTACCAAAAATAGACACTACTCCACAAAAAAATGCGAAATACATGAAACTATCAAGCCCTTTACGAGCCAATCCCCCTCTCCCTCTCTCTGTACCCTCCATTCCTTGAATATTGGCTTGATAGCCGACGGTAAAATAGTTGCTAAATGATCATGATCCCCTTCATCCCTGAAGACAAGACAAACCCATCGGAATCTAAGGCTCACACCTCTGTCCAAAATCATTTCTATTCCTGACCTTCCCTCGGTCTAATTGACCCCTTCCCAGTCCAATTCCAAACTGGGTAGAACAGAGAAACGGACAAGTGGAAAGAGAGGCTTGTTAAGGCACACGAGCAGCGTCCAATTCAGTTGCAATGAACTCTTAAGAGCTTAAGAGAGAGAGAGGGAAAGTGAATGGAGTCAGTGTGGGCTGTTTATATTTCTCATTGATTTTTATGTCCAGAAGCTCTGTCCATGAACTGCTGCTTCTGGAGAAGCAGACAGCCAGTAGACACACTAGACACTCTAATCACTTCAACTTCCAAGTTGGACAACCATCTTATTATGCACCCTTATTGTTATTAAAAGTCCTCTGGGAGAAAGAATAAGGAAACCAACCCAGCAACTTTTTGATAACAGTATCTTCAAAATAAATTTTTTAAGTACTTGTGGAAAGTTATTGGACCCTTAATGATTCGAATCAAGATGAAAGATTACCATTGTCATTTCTAAAGCAAAAACAAACAACAACAAATTGGCAACCCTGAAAATATTTCCCTTGAAAATCTATAAAAATACAATCTTAATTAGATTCTCAGTTAATACAATTCCCTCCTGTTTAACCTCATAGAAGTAAGAGGGTTGTCCTAACTCATCCAATATTATTCTATTAACCCTCTCTCCACCATCAGGATAAATTTTAGCCCCTGGCACAAGCCAAGCAACACTTTCCTAAGATCCTCCGGAATTATAATAAGCTCACTAGATACATAGACCCACACACACGCACTAAGTATCCAACGTCTCCTCCCCCCTAAATGCAAAACGGGCATAAACTCAAAGACGAAGAAGATTGTATTACACGTACAACAGCAAAGCCCCAAGATTTCGAACCAACTCTGGAAACTATCTTCATTATTTCCATCAACTTTCTCTCTCTGTGTACGAAGATTGTAAAGAAAGTTAGTGTGTCCTCCAGAAGCTATATGACTTTGAGTATTATGATAACATGACATGATGGTACGTATATATCACATGTCTAGGGAGTCAGCTCCAAAGTCACACACCAAAAGTCCCTCTGGTCCTTACTCGGAAGTAATTTGAAGCTTGATGGAGGGAGAAAGCTGTGGATAGAGGAAGGAAGAGAAACAACAAGACAAACCTCGGCCAAAAAGTCATTAGAAATCTGGTCGGGAATTGAATAGCTGAGAGAGAGACATGTTCTTGGCTATAACATGAGGAGAGACACGCACAACTCTCTGCATTTCAAAGAGTCTATTATATTGTAAAGAAAACAAGGAGCAAGATGTAGACATGATAATATAACTAGCATATATAAAGCTAGAGTGGAGAAAAGTTTCCGACCCTCAGCATATTGTAGTATTAAATCTGACTCTGGTGGCAGTGGTGGTGGTCCAAAATGTTACAGTCTTGAGGGCCGAGTTTTCCTCTCTCAACTTATTTTTCAAATGTTCCCTTTCGACTATGCCTTTCGGAATTATTAGGAAAACATAACATTGGACTCTCTCTATATTTACAGGGTGTTCCCACTATGTAAATCTATTGTGTGCTCAAAAGTTATCTTATCCTCTGCGTGTTTTAAACCGGATTGTGTCTTATTAAGTAGCGCAGCTACTTTATGTGGACTTTCCTCTGTCCTTCCGTCCGTCCGTCCATCCAGACAATAACTTTGGACAAGTAAATTTTTTCAATGTCGGGTTTCACATATCTACTTAGGATCTATTAGCGGAAGCTAAGTTCTTAGATGGGCTCAATTAGGTGGACCCTTGAGGTACTTTTAAAAGTTTCATTATAACATCACGCAATAATAGCTACTCTTCTAGGTCCTACATAAATAGGATAGCTTAGAAGGACATGACAAGCGACATTCGCAGTTATCACTCGATTAAAATTGAATGGACGTGGCAGAAGTCGATTGAATTTGGAATATTATAAACTCTTAAACTTAAAACTTTTCAAACTTAAAATACTTAAAACTAAATTGACCTGCATTATCCGCGCTACTTGGTTATATGCGTTTTGAACGGTTTATTTAATTTATATTCTATATAATTGATCTATGTGTTGATGTTGCATTAGGAGAGTTGAGAGGGAGGTGAGGTTTATTTGTTCTCCTATTTTATTAGACTTTCAAAAGGATGGGGAGAAGAGATAGGAAGTTTGCGTTGTGTGTACCTTGGTGTAATTAAACTAGCATGTAATATATAGGTACATAAAACATATACCCCTTATGACTTTAGAGACTCAAAGTTTTAATTTGATTGGATTTGATATGAGTGAGAAAGAGAGACGTTCTTACCGTTTTTCTAAGGAGCACCATCCGCAGTAGGGATCCCTGGAGTTGAGACATGTGCTGCAGTTTGTGTGGAGCTCACACTGCTCTACCCGGGCTTTGAGGATCTGCGGAATAGAAAAAAAAATCAGCCTTTTAATATATTTATATTTACGGGGAAAAATTGTAATTAATTCCAAGTCTATTATTAGACCAACAACTCTTGGGCTTTACGCGTCACAAAGGGAAACTTTGCAAAGTTTATCAAGAAGAGAAGTGAGAAGCACATTTAATTCAATGCTAGTTCGTTTAGCATTAATTAATTCAACTCGACAATTAAATACATTCCCAAAGTTTTGCTAATTTTGGGGCTTACTTTCTCGGGGAAATTGATACCCGAAACTTTTTTGGGAGAAATTAGTTCCTTGAAGGAATTAAAAAAGCCAATTTTTTTTAATCCGTTAGTTACCAATCGTGAAGCTATTTAGCTCAAATACAGTATCAAAATTATGAAAACTATGTTCATAAATAGACATATTTATACATATATTCATGTTTATAGATTTATAGATATTATTTATATAGATTTATTATATTCAACTTTGATTTTTATTCAAGCCGCTTTTATACTTTCACGTTCACTGTCGCTAACAGTGTTCATTCCCATTATATTTTAACATGAGTAAGATGCAAAAAGTAAAAGAGAAAGTACTCGTATAAATCCAGCTTTAAAAAAACATGTTCAACTACTAACTAGGGGTTGCACTTGCCGAATTTAGTATCAGTTTTAAGTGCGTAACCAACAGTTATCTTTGGCTCGGAGTAAATTCTGGTTTACTGATAGTGTAGCATAAGTCGGTATAGCAATTGCAACTATAGTAATTGACTGAGCAAAGCTTTTGGTAAGTATAGATTTGGACATTCTAGCTTTTGTCGACATGACTTTTGCAAATATTTGTAGCTTGGTCGCATCGGCCGTTTCTTTGTACTACTGGGCAGTGGGGGCTCATTCCTACAACATAAATGGTGACCAAGGGCCAAGAAGAGCTAAACCAAGGCAACTCGTCAATCTTGAAATGCGAAATCCCTTGATTTCTTGCCGATTTCTCGGAAGTCGTTAGGATCTGTCTACACAATTCTCATGATACTAAATTTGGTACGACTCATCCTAAAGATAAGATACATAACATAATGGATTTATATTTATAAAATCTAATAATAAAAGTTTAGAAAAAGGCTACAGGTAGCAGACGAGAGCCACAATGGCCAATATCCTACTTTCAAAGTCCACACAAGCAAAGAACTGATGAGAGATGGGAAATTGATTTCAATATATTAGCCAACATAGACTCGGTAATGAAAATAAATCCCACTCTGACTTGAGCCTCTCCTCTCTCTCGAGTCAAGATATATCAAAGCCTCTAGCAACTAGGTCCAATTAAGGGCTATACCCTTGAAAAAGCAAATCACCAACCACCACCAACCCAATCCAATTGCACCGACTGAATTGCACTTTAATGAGACTGTTGTAGTAGAGGAGAGCGGAAGTTGGACCATCTCCCGACCTTCTCCACCGATTCCATGGGGAACTCAACATCAACCCTGCCGATAAAAGCTAATCCTCGGCTCAACGACCTAAAAAATTCCAGCCTTATTCCTAAATAGACGAATCTCCACACACACACAGGGCCAACTTTGCTGGAAACTCTCTCCAGCCAAATCCAAACTCATTTCCTTATACACATCATCTCTGAAGGATATAGAGTCGTTCCAACTTATTCCAACTGACAACTCCAATTGGACATAAAACCCTTTGACTAAGAGCCACCACGGGTAGGAGATCAATTTCTCTTTAATTTAACAAATCCCTTGGTTTTATTTTTATTTTTTTTGAAAGTTAGACGAGAGAGCCCGAGTTGCTTAATGCACTCGAACCGTCTTATTCATAACTGGAAACTGTGGGAGGATATGAATCTCAAGCTTATGCACATCGACATGGAAATGCAATTAAAATCCCGAGGACAAATTTGAAACTTTTTTCCTCCCCTTTTTTTCGGAGGAAATATCCATCAAGTCCTCCTAGATTTGTTTAACACTGTCGAAAAGAAACCATCTCCTTTGGAGGGGATTAATATTCAAGAAAGATTCTTTTTTTGAAAAGCTCGTATACATGAATTTATATACGAGCAAATAATGCTTGTGTAAACTAGCTGTACAATCAACAATAAAAATATCTCGTACTCTTGCAATTTCAAAATAACTATTGCAGAAAAAAGGCTTTCCAAAAATGTATAAAAAGAATTACAACACTCTCTCTTTCTCTTTCAGAGAAAAAGGTTTAAATATTTGCCTAGCTCTTTTATTTAGATAGGGAAGATGTATAAAAAAAATTCAAAATCCTTTTGAACCCATACGTACATGTATTATTATATTCAAGACATTCTCCTTTCATTTCTCATCTTGTGAGAGAAGAACACGGTGTTTACAATTGGGCAATACCGGATCAACCTATTATCCACAGTGAAAAGGAGCTGTTGTTATTTTGAGCAGCTTATGCTTTTCCCTTTTATTATTAAAGGCTTGAGGGGACCCACATACGGAGATGCTGCTGCGTATGCGATTATCATACAGGCCCATTAACCGGACATTTTTTAAAGTCAGGGGTCAATTTTTCACTTATATCTCCGGCCTCCTGGGTCTTGTGAATCCAATCAGCTAATCCCATATAAATCGGTCCAGTAGTTACGGACGACTCGAATAGTGTGAAACAGACAGACAGACAGAGAACATAAAGTTGGTACTTAAACTAGATGCACACACATCAACCGATCAACCTGATAAGTTGCTCCATTTAAAGAGCCAGAAAGCCCGAGACGGCATGCACCCATTTTCAACCCGTGATTTAAGAAGAATAAATTTCTCACACGTTCAACATTACAGATATACCCAAGTGGTATTATTATTATTTTTATTATTATCCGTGGACAAGATGCACTGCCATGCCAAAACGGATCCCACACACAAATATAAAACAAGTCCCTTGTCTCTCTCTCAGTGTGTGTCTACTAAAATACAAAATTGCTTTCTCACATCCCTCTCTCTACACAATATTAGACACAAGAGATAAAAATGGACATGATCTATCATCTCTCTCCTCTATAGTATAATTTTGAATACGGCTCGGGCTTATCATGAGGGAGTTAAAAAAAATAAAAAGGAGCCAGGTCTGGATTTATCTAAATGAGCCAAAGATGCACATTAATTATTATTCATATTTATGGCCTTCATAGCCATGTCAACCTTTTCAACTCCCTTGCTCGTGATCTATATGACCAGGTTGTACAGAAATGATAATATTATTATTTGTAGCTCAAGTCCACACTACTTTCCAGTCTCCACTACATCTCCTACCCATGATATGATATACTTCAAGGGGCATTATAAAGCCACAGATGTGACTCGTCTCTGATGTATACTTTGAAAATCAAGGCCTTTAAATCTTTCTTGAACTGGGAGGGGAAAAAACGTGGTTGCACAATCAGAGCGTCTCTCTAGTCTATAACTCGTAAGATGCGTAAAGTAAGAGCATCTTTCTGATCCGTATAGACTATTAGAGATTAGATATTCTTAACACATGCTTCCATCCACATTCCATATTTCTCTGAAAAACTTCGTCTTCCCCAGTCCCTCGAGTCCTTAAAAAGTAGAAACAAGTATGTTGTATGTATGTAGCCTCCTCCTCCGTCTTGGTCCTTGCTAATATGAACCACCACCACATCACACCACCTCACTTCTGAGTACTATTACCATGGCCAAAAAAAGATAAAAGGGACACTGGAGCGCTGAGAGACCTTGGCGCTTGTGAGGGCAACTCTCAGAGTAACCACATAATAAAGTGGGAGAGGAAAAACCCGCTTTTCCCAGAGGAGTCAAAAATATATGAGAGAAAAAGAACCGCGGGTACAAGTAGGACAGAAGCCCTCTTTGTTTTTCGGGACAAGAAAGCCACATCATGTCGGAATTAAATGGAGCATTTATTTAATGAAGCCAAGAGCCAGGCGGGGCTCGTGGATTCTCAAATTCCAAAGGGAAGTCACTATAGTTTGTCACACGAAACAACAGTACCTCATCAACCATCACATGTCACCGTGTACAATGAACTACAATATACAAATATATACTCACAACATCAAATATTTACACAAGAGTCACCAATCAGCATCATCATCACCACTGCTAGGCAAATGTATACAGTATGACAACTATGAAACAGTTTTTTTATTTCAAAAGACAAAAACCCGAGACACCAACACTTTTCTGGTGATCAATTAATCATAAAACTGTATCGACCTGAGCCTACACAAATTATTTTCGGGGAAAAGATGAGAGAGGAGCCAAGTGAGACGGAATTCGCCTAAACTCCCAACCTAAGTGTTCAAACAAGCATGCACACACACTGACATGTTTTCATTACTCCCAATTCTCAGAGACATGAGGATAACAAAATTCACACTCACAAGACCTTCCAGGTCAAAGTGTCAACCATGGCCAGACCTGAGGTTAGAGCCTGGAGCACACGCTTCAAGGAACGGAAAATTACCCTACACGTACAAATGTCACATACTGTGTCAAAAGCTCTGACCTCGGACCGAAAAAATGACACAAGCCCTTAGATTTCTCCATATTTTCTACGACGTACGTCTCTCTACTCTCTCTTAAATCTCAAAGCCAAACTAACCAAAGTGACTACCGGAGTCGGAGACACTATCTCTTGGTAAAACATGACGAGGGCAAAAATAAAAGAGCCAGTGGTGGAAAGAAAAAATTCAATCGTCTCCATATTATTAACATCGTCACCATGCAATTAGTAGGCAGAGCCACAAAGGAGACATAAGGAAGTAGTGAACCGGAGGTCTTGGCTTGACTTTCCATTCAAATCCATCTACCTTCTTACCCAGACTTGCCCCCACTGCTCAGGCCCTATATATAGCCCTTCAAACAAGGACATGATAGCTCTCGACATATTACATCCACATCTAATGGCATTCTCTCCCTTCATTTCATTTTATTTGCATAACAACGACTGCCAAAACATTAAAAGAGTCCTTTGTCCTAGAACTGAACGACTTCTCAGAGGAAATGAGGAAGCACTCACATACTTATTTGCCCATGGAGGAGATCCTATCTCCTCAGATTTGAAACTATTTCCACTCCAGCCCAATTCAGTCTTCTCTCCAAGGGACCCCTGGAGAAAGCCATTGAGAGAGTGCGGAATCGGGCCGAGACAGTCTAAGAAGGGCCATTTGACCCAGTGGGAAGGAGGTCAGTCCACTTGAGCTTATGCATCGGGACTTGTGAGGATGTTGGGATTGAACTTAGTGCCTTGAGCTTTCCAAGCTAAAATGAGATGAAAAAATCTTGGGCTCCTTGGAGACTTGAAGACTAACATGGAATGAGGACCCCTTTGGTCCAACTTGAGGCTCGGGGAGTTTCGACTTTATTTCTTATTGCTTTCCCACACAACACGTAGATTCCAGAGATTCTCTCCAACATGGTGGATTTTACTTGAGGGACGGAGATATGGTGGTGAGTGGACCAAGACGATTCTGGAATGGAAACTCAACCCGGGTGGACTGACTTGACTTGTGAGTTCCGAGTCAATTTTCAATTAGATACCCGAATGAGAAAACAAAACAAGAGGAAACACTTTCCAAGAGTCCAATTTCTTTGCCCTACCTTCTCTTTGTTTTTCTTACGAAAATCCACAGGGGAAAAGCTGAACATGAGGTCGTCTTGCCCTCCATTCATTCCCGGCTCTTTTTCTTATATCATTTCTCATCTTCATTCATCCCGAGTTGGTGGAAAAACACTAAGCCCTTTGAAACCGTTATGGAGGAAGCCAATGATTTACTAGCGTCGTTACCTCCACACTGCTCCATCATCTATTTCAAGCTCTCTCCAACAAAAATCAGGCCGAGACTCAACAACTGATCTTTCAAACCAAATCACACATGACCTTCGACCTCAAAACAACTTGCATTTTACAAGTTGTGCATCAGGGTCTCTAAAGGCTTGGCCAATCTATTTAAACTAAGCCTTCTCGATAAAAACGACAAGTGCCTATTCACCATTACGGAACAACAACGGATGCATTTCCTTGTCCATTCGGGTCGTTTTTTTTCAAATCCTCCTCAGCGCTTGATGTCAGTTTTTTTCTGGGAACTTGTGTGTAAATATCTGTAGATGCTGAGGAAAGGAAGTGGTCTTATATACAAATGGATACGAGTGAATACTCTATCTATGGAATCAACATCAACTCTGCTGAGCTGATTACATTCAACACTGAACAGTTACTACTTACTCAGCCTCTCAACTTTTTCAACACACATTTCTTTCACAACTTCTAGTCCATTCCAGTGAGGCTGTCTTGAGCCTTGAGAGAGCTCGGAAAATGCTCAAATCATTTCAGTCTCTCCTCATAAGTGAAAACTGCCACGTAAAAAACAGCTAAAAAACGTTAAAAAAATCTCCCAAGACTTGTACCCGTTTCCTCCACAAAAAGTCAAAACAGGGACATAAAGCGGGAAGTTATTTTTGCAATAAACATTGAGAATCCCTCCTGCAGGAGAACACAAGTGACAGATTCTTAGAAAGGGATAATGGGACTTTCAAAATACCCAGGGGCTTCTGCCTCGATACATTCTTAAGAGTCGTGGGGGCATATTCCATAGTTCGCAACGAATCTCTCTCTTTCCAGCTTCTTTTTGGAATATTTGAGATTCCTTGAAACCCTTTTTTTCACTGCCAGTCATTATTAAGGATGGGCCTCTCGAACATCATTGCCGAACGTTAGACGAGCAATTACCTTATTATGAATACTCTTCTCTGAGCTAATACTAAAATACAGGGAGTCCAACGACTTTTAGAGTTTCCATAATTATTACTAGGCCTCTACACCATGTCCCCGTTAATGGGCCACTATTGATAGAGACCTTTTTTGAAGGTCATCTCCATAGTCTTGTAGATCCAATGAGGAGAGTGAAATAAAAAAACAGACATTTTCAAGAAATTATAGAGTACATCAGCCACACATGGACGAGCACGTGGCTTTGAAGAATCTATAAGGATGCCATTACTATTAATTAAGAGAATACATTAATCCCAATCGTGTCTAGGGATGACTCATTCCAATCCCCCTGACCATGTCCGGCTTCCGTTGTTGTACTTGAGAATCATATTTTTTCTACATCACTGACCCTAAATTACCTCCAAGTCCATGCACCTCTCACACCTCTCCTAAAATGACCAGGAGCGTCAGAGGGGCACTCACCGACCCTATGGCGAGAGAGAGGGGTGCGGACTAATAGAATTAACAACACCTGGAAAGGTCTAAAATAATAAAAGGGCTTTCACACAAGAGCGTCACCCTCATGTACCGGATCATCGGGAGGGGATTGGATCTCCATGTGCAGTTTCACCTGTAACGTAATTTCCCCTAAATTACATGATACAGTTATGGGCCTAAAAAACAAATGGAAATTTGACACGGGCTTCATGCATTTTGACACGCTTTCCCTAACCCTTTTTCTTTATAGATTAAGCACACGTTTTTTTAAATCCTTATACATGCGTTTTCTTCCAACTGTTAAATTATAGAATGGAAACATGGTTTGTTATGCAGCTCGGGGATTTTGGAAATGAAAAAACTGAAGAGGCAGAAAGGTGCTACTCTCTCTCCTGTTCAACTCGTAAAGTCTTTGATGCTAATGCAATGCAATGCTAGATAGATTGTTACTTTCTGGCCTATACTGATAAAGTCTGTCTTATGTTATAGATTGTTCTATGCAGAAGAGATATATGGAGAGAGGATGTGTCAAGAGGTTAGGAAGAGTCACTCATTATGCAAAGCACATCTCTCTCTCTCTGGTGGAAAAGTAGTTAAGCAAAAGGGACTGGTCAAGCTGGGCAATAATAATAAAACCACATCTTCATAATCCCTTCACATTGTTCATGACCAGAATGAAAAGGGCTCATATCATAAAGGTAATCATAAAAATGTAATTATTGTCAAACCCATTCCACACTTGTGCTACTCACGGTTGGCCATTAAATTTTTCAGAGATTCTTTGTGAAAAATATTAAAATATGAAAAATTTACGTTTCTTTTTCAAGCCGTTGGAAATACTTTCTTTAAACTTAAACAAAATCAGTGCTAAAAACATTTATATTTATCCCTGAGTAAAAAAAATCCAAGAAAATACTTAAATGTCCAATCCAAAGTCCATGTTTCCCACCGGCCTTTCCCCATTTCCAAGAAAGCCATTAAAAGCCGAAGGGGCTCTTTTCCGAGAGAATAAAAAATAGTATTAAAGAGTGTGAGGACAGGGGCCGAGTGGCCTGGGTGACGGTCTGCGTGTGTGTTCGTAAATCAAATATTTATGATGGTGTGACTTAATCATTATTTCATTACTTTGGCTTCCCTTGCTCACAAAGATCAAGCCGATTTTTTTCCCTTCTCCACGCACCGCTAACCTAACCTCCATACCATATCATTGTTAACTAACGCAGCTACTTTATGTCCATGTTCCTCTGTCCGTCCGTCCGTCCGTCTACACGATAACTTTCAAACAGTCAGTTTTTCCAATATCTGCTGTCAGATATGCATAAAGCATCTTCTAGCGGACGCCAAGTTCGCAGATGGTCACAATCGGGTGGACCCTCGAGGGTATTTTTAAAGTTTTATTCTAATACTACCCAAATCATAGTTTCCCACAGAACTAAATTCAATCTTTACTATTTGAAACTCAATTCGACAATTCAAAATTGAAGTGACCTGACCTGACGACCTTATCTGAACTAATTTGTTACATCCACTTTGAAGGGTTTATTAGGTCCGTATTTCTTTCGATAACTCTGTCCATCTGTAACTACTCCCAACTAGTTCACGATCATCAACCATCACGAACCATCACCACTCCCGCAAGTCCCTTACCATGTCCACCAGTCTTATATCCTACTACCCGGGATTTAAGCCTTCCTCTACTGCTTACAAATCGTAAGTTACAAGACGTCCATATACTCCCTACCGTCAGTTCTAATGAACACAGTCGGCTCTACCTTTTTCATGTCTGGTCCTTGCCTTTATGCTGGAAATATACTTACGGACGTTATGACTGACTGACTTGACTTGGCCTCCCTGGAAGCAACAATATATTGAGCCCTATGTGCATCCCAAAAACTCTAACTACTCGGGGCGAAATAAAGTTTAAAACATGGCTCTCAACTTAGTCCTCTCCCCAGTTAAACTTTTCAGAGAGGAACACGTGCTCTTGGGATATTCGGACTGTTGAGGTCTCCTATGGGCATGCCATCGTCAGTGCGGGCACGTAGGGTCGAGTAAACACGCGGCGGGTTGTATTCTCTCAGAACTTTATGGATCATCAACAACTCCCTGTGTAGTTTATCCCTCAAACCCTCTCTCTTCACGTCTGGGGGATAAGGATTTAATAAATTAACGCTTGTAACCAATAACGGAGCAAAGACAAATTAATTACAACTTCTTTTGCCCTTTTCTTCATCTACTTCTTCACGATTTACTACATTCCAATGAAAACCTCAATCTCCACCTAAAGTTTAAAAATAAAATCCAATCTACCCTATAATTTTGCTAAAATGTCCCTTCGTCTCCTTCCCAAATAACAAGTATAGCTTGAACTAAGGAGGGCTGTCGTAAAAAATCCACTCTCGAGTCTCGACCTTCAAAAAGGTCCTCATATCAATAGTTGGCTATTAATGAGCCTGTAGACATATCGACATGTGTATTGTATATCACACAGATTCAAGGGATAATTATTGATAGCCTAGATATTAATAAAGTTTTCCCCTTTATTTTTTTCCCTCTTCCGAAAGATTGAAGATGACTCTCTCCGCCCCTATGCATGGAACTAAGTGCCGATCAGATAGGAAGAAGATGTGAATAGTCCATACCACATATATCTGATAAGATTCGACGATCTGTCTCATCTCAATTAAGGTTGAGAAGGTAGAGTATGGAGACATTAGCAAAAGGAGATATGGCATCCACCCAGAACAAGTACAAACTATTCACTTTCCAGTCCACTAATCTACAAACGGGTGGAATGAAACGGCTCAAGAAAGGAAACTTTTCCCCACCACCCAACTTTCCCTTCCCTCAGAGATGATGATTATGATGAGATGAGATATTTTTTATTTCCCCATTCGAACGTTAAAAAAGAGTGGAGAGCCCTTATGGGGGGGAGTAAGCCCTTGCCACAAGTACATGGTTTCATCATGATGGCCGTGAGTAGCTCCAGCTCAACTACACACTTACACATTTCTCTGTGTACCTTAAGTTGAGGATGATGGCCGAGATTGTTCACAAGGACACACTCCACCCTACCTCCTCATGATGACAATATTATAATGTGGAGAGTGAAGTCCCTCTACACAAGGCCGTCTGAGGAGGACGTGGATATCCCTACGCGCCTCCTAATAAACTATTATAATACATCTAGGAGGATCTGTGTACATCAAGTCATGGCTCCAGCTCTGGAGGGAACCCTTCGGGAGAAAGTGAGTCAGATGAGACCGTCGTTAGTATCATCATGATAATGATGAGGATTTGGCCTAGAGAAAGCGGATTTGGATTCTACAAGTTTGTGGGGAGATGGCAATGGGACGATTGGAGGAGAAAATGAGGCAATTGAGGTTGAAAGAAGTACCTTGTTAGTGCTGATTGCGTAGATGTACCGACCAGAGGGGTCCACCATTGTGTCCGGCAGGAGTGAATAGCCAGGGTCCATCTCAATGTCCCCGTAGTGGTCCACTCGGTGGACGGAGGAGAGTAAAATCTGCAATAAAATAATACAAAACAATATCTTTAGTACATAGCATCCAATTATTCTCAGCCTTTTCTCCCTTCAAGGGGATCTTGGACGGCCACGTAGGGCAGAGGGAAAGCAGCCTTTCATTTCGACAAGTAACAAGGCCCACCGGCTATTTCATTCTACTCGGGAGAGTGGCAGTGGCACTTCGTACCCTCGTACTAGAGCACAACATGCGCCAGAGAGACAAAGATCCAAAAATTTTCAAGGATATTGGACCAACGTGGGTTAATTGATCGATTCACGCTGATTACGAGAGCCGTTTTTGGGTTCAGCCCCCTTCACTTTCCCCTAGTTTTGGATGAGGACGAGAAAATCAGATGGGCGGAGGTGGCGGTTCGTGAATAGCAAAATCTATGAGCTCCAAATGTAGCCACAAATAGGAATGCCTCTACTCGGTAATTAACTCTAAAAGCATATACGGGGCATTTGTTTGAACATTTATTAGGTCTACAGAGTTACCCGGATCGATGGTTTTTCGGGGAACTCATCTCTCTACGCTTTGTCTCCACATGTGAGGAGCTATTATTATTATTATTATATTGCAATAGATACTTAATTCCGTACACACTCGAAGCTCCATTTCCTAAACTTCCATCTCCATAATGGAAGCAGAGGATTGATGACATTAGCAGTCAAGGTATTGAAATATTTCCAAAGTTCCAATGTGAACGCAGAGTAGAAAACGTATAGGACATCACCATCCTCATCTTCTTGGTCTTGCTTTCATCTTTCTATGAAGGGAAATGCAGCCGTCTAATTTATTGGGCCAATGCCTCTCAACTCTCAGCCTTATTAGATTAGTGCAGGGAGTCAAGTTGTTGGTGGGGCATAAAATTTTGAGGGGAATCCAACAGCCGAGTATCGAACAAGGTTCTGAGAATCTAATTTTATTCCCATCCCCGTGTGTTCCCTAGTTGCCACACTCAGCTGTCATTAAAAGCCAGCATCAGAGATCTTGGCGTGTTGTGTGATTCTCATAATAGTAAAGACAACGTACTCTCAGTCTTCCTCCACACTTTGTAATACGAGACCAGACCTTGGCTTCAAAGAGAATGACGAGTCGTGAAAACAGCTCAACTAATAAGACAAATTATGTCGGATGACTTCACCAATAAATGATGTCAACTTTTGTCATTCTAGTCAAGTCGGAGGGAAGTGACAGGCAATCTTCGTTTCACTCCGTCTCTCAAAAAGTTACATCCAATCTGCATGCATCAAGAATTGCTAACATTCTAAAGACTCTCTTTCTCTCCCTCTTTCTATAGGAGCTGACAAGTAGGAGGAGAAAGGTCTCTATATATCTATGTACCCTTAGCACATGCTAAGCAAGGATAGAGAGCCTTTAATAAAACTGCAACTCGTCTAATATAAAAGTAACAACGTGTCAAACTCCATTTACAAGACCGTAACAAGAGTTTTGGCAAAATAAGCCCCGCCTCTCCAAACGGAGATAAGGAAAAGAGTTGAGCTGAGATATCTCAATCCTCGCCCCCCAAATCAAGCCAATAATGACCCGTGTAGGTCAGCCTTGAGTAGAGCAGAACACACAAAGTCTCCTACTGACCGGAACGGCCTCTCCATAAAGGAACAAAGTTAAAAAGTCCATGGGAATCGGTGTGACTGTAACTCGCGTAATGTAACCCTCGGATAGGAAAATCGATACAACCGATCCGGGTTTCCTCTTAGGAAAAGAAACAAAAGACCGGGATGGAATTCGGAGTTGGATGCACAAGAAATGTGGAAAGTCGGGGAAAGCTCACAAGTACAAGGGTAACTAAACTCAAGAGACAAGAGAAGACATGGAATTCCAGCCTTATCCTCCAGTCGTCTTATCCTCCTCTGGATTTCATCAAACACATTCCCCACACTAGAAGGACACGCTGGGAAAATACACAAGACCTACCACCACCACCGACCCTATACAACCAACAACCAACTACTCCACATAACTAGTTAGCCCCAGTTCACAGAGAGTTCCATCACATTCAGGAGGGGGTGGGGGGTATCCCATGGTGAGAAAAAAGTGTGATAATAATATACGCAATTTTGTTGGATCTAGGACCCGATGCCAAGTCAAAGGGAAGCCATGTTCAAGCAATTCCTTTGGAAGTTGCCATGTCAAGAGCAAATTCCCTTGCAGTTGGTGCACAAAGACGAGCATCACGTACTACAAGGGCTCTCCTTCGTCTTTACAGCACACAGCCCTGTGTGGATATCAGAGGGACACTCATGCGATGCATATCTCATGACAAGCAGAGAACTAGAGGACATGCTGTTCCAGTCACATCTCTCCTACCAAAAAAAGCACATTCCACCCAAAACAAAGATTTAGAGAAAGGCGAGGAGAAAGCGATAGGGAAATCGGATCTTCATATCCTGGCTGGAGAGATGAGAAGAGGAGGGAATTACATCCGCCCTGGCCTCCACATATTATTATATGGTATCCCTTCATCCTCGATTCTCGTCCTCGTGGCCAAGAGGGGCCGTGTGACCTCATTGGCTCTCTATCGATTTCCAAAGGGAAATTCTAATCCCACTCTCTCGGGCTGATGAGCTGAGAATGCGGCCTTTGAGATTTTGGACACTCATGACTAGACTGGAGGGGTCTAGGTTGGAGGTTCCAACTTGGAGCGAGTCAAAAGTTATTGACGTTCTGGCCACCGCTGCCACTTACCACACTGCTAATAAATATTAATTGAACCCGCTCCAAGACTTTACGAAGAAAAGCCTCAAATCCTCCTAATAGTCTTAATGTGGGAAATCTGTGGCTGTCAATCTGCGGTTGGCTCTTGTTGGCCATGCGGATTTTGTTTTACCAGGTGCAGTCGGGGGGAGTAAAACACGCCTAATTGCCTTTCCCTATTAATTGTCCTTGTAGTTCCGCTTTTATTCTTTCCAGCTCAACAGTTTTCTTGTGTCAGGTTGGACAGTTATCCGCTCAGAGTGGAGAGGGAAAGACTTTCATTTCATTAATAAATAAAACTTTTTGGGATTTACACAGAAATGAGTGGGATAGATTTTTATGCCATATTTCGACCACATACTTCTTATCACTCATCCACATTATAGAAGCTAGGTTTAAGTCCATATTAAAAAAAACATATTCAGACCATAGTTGGTCACTGATAAAAAAAACTCAAACTTGGTGTCTTTAAATAATTAAAGTCAATAAGAATTGGAACTGTTAAATACGTTGTTTGATAATATTTTGCCAATGTAAAGATAAAGTAAAGTAAAATCAAGTCGTTGCATCAAGTCGAGACTTTTAAAATCTAAACTCGCCTCAATCAAATAAAATCACAATCCCCAAGATGTTCATATCTGTACAATAATAATATGCAGACAATTTAGTAGTTTTTGGTGACACTGGTTGTGTCAGTGTCATATCTCTTGAATACCCCAGATTGAACATGCACCTCATGTGTCAACTTATACAAGGTCATGTACTTTACCATCTCACAGAGTCTGGAATCTCCAATTTATATTTTATCAACTCCAACAGCTCATTCTACTCCCAGGCTAATCTTCAGCTTGAGCAGTTTAGTTTCTTCATTCTCGTCCTATTACTTCCGATACGCATAAGGACCCTTCTACCTGCCCCAGCCTGTCCCTACGGATCATCATCATCTCATCTCCATTACACACACTACACCCATGACATTCAAAAACTGCGTGTACACATCTACGTTACTTCCCAGCCCCTTATCAAACTCCCTTGTCTGAACATCAAGGATTGTGTACGCTCCAATCATGCGGTAATTTTTAATGGTCTAACTGCCATCATGAAAATGGATGATTTCTATTTTTAACCAGCCCCACAATTGAACTAATGGGCAATTGCAAAAGCGCATCCCTCCGGCGGAACGGATCACACCAAATATAATAACCATCCATCTCATATTAACTTGTACACATACGTATCCCCCTCTTAGATTGGAAACGCTGGGGTCATTTCCCACTAGGAGCCTCAAACTGGAGCACACATGGAATTTAGGAAAAGGAGCTGGAAATAAATACGTGAAACTCGTTCAATTCCTAGCTAGAGTTGGCGCAAGTAGTTTCCTACGGCTTTCTAATGGGATCATCAGATGAATGGATTGATCAATGAAAGAGATAGTCCAAGTTAGGCAGGAGGAAGTCCGACTTAGTGGACCACCAAAGTTCAAACGTATCTCTTTAATGAGGTGCACAAAGGCTGAGTCAAAGTCCCTTTTAGCAGATTAGAGAGTAAGTAGAAGGAGAAAGGGTTAATCACTAGGAAATGGATAAAGCCCCCTCTGCTCTACGGAGTCTAGGCCGAGCTAACTTGAGAGAGAGAGCCCTTTGTGCCCCTGCAGATAATTTGTCATACGAGCCCGAGTGGATAGAGATCTAATACAATCTTGAGAAACTTAATTAAACTAATTATTTGAATTTAAATGCTAATTATCTTGTCCCAGAGCTTGTCTTGTTGATCCAGAAGTTGAAACGTGGAGTCAACTCACTTTCCACCAGGTTGGCCCACTCTGAGAAAACGCTCCGAGTCTTTTCCATCCGTTTGAAGATGAGTCATGTATTCTGAAGTGGGTATTAAAACTGAGTTTGTACACAGCCCCTTGCTAGTTAGTGCTACACTTGACGGGGACTTCCAAGAACTCATCCTTTATGCAGCAGACTTGAGCAGAGTCAAAGTTTCAAAAAGTCCTCATATGCACAAGATGATGGTGGTGGTGGTGGTGGAATGCCCCTCAAGTACTACTGAGTTGGGGGGGGGGCACTGTAAAATCAAGACATAAAGTCCTAGAAGCCCCGAATTGCTTTTCTTATTACTCCCTGGCCAAAGTATGTGAGTCAATTACTTTAGTAGGTCATAAATTTATACACCCGTGAGTATACATGCCATACTTCACCTCAGTCCACTTTACCATAGATAGAGAGACCCGTGGTGGCTCAAAGAAATAGTTATAGTTATATTCCTCTGACTTTGGGACATTGAACATCACACCGGGTCTAATTGTTTTATGACTTCATTAGAATATCATCCCTTGACTTGAGAGTCAGTTTTAAAAGGAGTTTAACAACCAACTTTTAGACTCTAGAGTTTCATTTGTATTTTAACTTTCCAGAGCCCCACCGAGTTCTCGGAATGAAGCGGATATTGAAGCTCTCCATGTGTGTGTGAATGATTCCATCTGCTACCCGCTTCCAAAATGCCCAAGGCCCTCGATAAGCCAATATGCCAAAGCCAGCCTTAAAGAAAATAAATAGCCGGTGATTTGCCAGGTCGGAAATATTTAGACAACGCAATATATTAGGTCGAGAGGGGAAATCCCAGGTTGCAATTACTGTGTACTTAAAGGGGACGTAAAATTATTAGGACTCTAGTCAAGTTCATTTCGTCGCCAAAGTCGACGAGTTCTTCTATATCCTTGCATCTCTACACTCGGCGACTTCTGGCTCTAGGAATAGCTTCCGATTTTTTTTTATCCTACGGATGAACGTACATATAAAAAGGATTACATTACAACTTACAACTATGAATTACCTTGTCGATGAATTAATAAAATTACTCAGTCATTTAAGCTTTAGAATTTAATTAAGCCATCAAGGAATTCCGAACTGGCTTAAGTAAATCCATTATTGCCATTTAGACAAGAAATATTTTAAACTGCACATTCTTGCATCTTTCATCATTTTAAGTTAACCTAATTGGATCCCCATGGATAACAACATTATTATTATTACTACTGAGCGTAGAGAGCGTTATTGGATGGAATTTGCTTGTAATCTTCATTGTTGTTGAATAACAAACAATGGATTTGGCTTCAGTATCGAAGAAAACTGTCCATCAGTGTCATTTGAGTTCACTATCTATCGTAGTAATCAGGCCTGCTGGGTTTAAAGGTTATTGTTGATCTCTGAAATAAAGTCTACTCTCAGGGTCTCAAAAAAATCCCTTGCCACCCTTAGAGTTTCACATTCCTTTTGATTTTGAATATCGTAGCATTATATTCTGCTCTGTAGTTAATTTGAGATAAGGGCCCCTGATAAAAAAAATTCATACATTTCCAAAAATCCCTCATCCCATAAATCCCATAAAAATATGCAACATCAAAATCTTCTCCAGCTGTAAATCCGTACAACCATTCCCGTTCCCATGCTCCTGGACTCCTGGACAATGAGTTTTTAGGACAAGGCCTAAGAAAGATGGAAATCCACTCCGTCAACCATTCCATCGCAAGACCCAGAAGATTGGAAACCCGGAGGGAGCCAAGGCGGACCATACTGATGTAATGGTAATGTTATCGTACAGACGCTGATCTTAAGCGACTCTCCTAATCTTCCCGTACAATAAAACACAGCTCCACAGCTTCCTAAGCAGTCAAAATCTACACAGTAGATAATAATATCGAGAGACGAACATAAGGGACGGGATTGTTCCTATCTATCTCTATAGTCTACACTCTCCAACTTGATCCGGGAGAGAGAGATTGAGTGAAAGCTCCGATTTCCCGGTGGACCATCACATCTCTTCCTTGCAATAGTTCCGCATAATATTCAGATGCATAAAACTATATCCAAAAAAAATATCTAGGAACAATACCAAGAGTAGATAAGACTGGGAAATAGTAAGTGCTCCGTACTACAGAGTTACTACAGAGTTACTACAGATACTACTGACTCCCAGTCAGTGAACTCTATAGATAGGTAATGACTATAGAGCCCTTGGTCCACACCACCCCAACGTAGAGAGGGGGAAATGGTGCTCTCTGGATGTGGAAGGATCTTGGAATGAGATGTGCGAGACGTGATTTGGATGACAAAAATTCAAAATTCAACAGACAAGTGGACACCCAACCGACAGACATGCCCGAGAAATTGAAGTCTGGTAATGCAACGCGAGCATTTTTCTCTCTCCGTCTCTAAAGACTTCTTCTTCCCGACTGGAGGGTCGTCAGTAGTAACTTTATTCGCGAAACCACACTAAAATCTGGAATGGCTGGAAATGTACTCAATTGAGACGTAGATGGTACTATGGACCATGGAGCCTTCGTCTTAACACTGAACTCAACACCCGGAACTTATCAAGGAGACAAAGTCAGAGGGACTCGGGGAAAAAACTTGAGAGCGTCTCCAGTTTAGTGTAAAAAATTCCCCAAATTTTTAATGAACCTTCTTCAAAAGAGACTGGAGATTTCCATTCAAAATCTCACACATCTACGCACATCCCCGCACGAACACATAGTAACTAGACTCACATCCTCCAACCTCGATTTGAAATCGCTGAACGATCCCCTCGTCCATCCACTTTTAAATCCCCATATGGCAAATCCCCTTTGATTCCATCATTCGTAGGACGGAAAGCCGATGGAAATAGAACCAGAACCACCAAAACAAATACAATAACGCTAAATGTTGAATGTGAACTGCCCTCGAGGCTAGGTCCAGGAAGTGTATAAACTAAAATCAACCCGGATCCACCAGATCCACCAGCTCCGTATTGGCCAACTTGATGAAGAGAGAAAAAATATGAGGGGTAAAATGGCCCCAGGACAAGAAGGGTAAATCTTGGAAGATGGAAAGGGGGGATCAGGGGCATCCATGGTAACCAAACCAACCCTCCAGCACTCCCCACAGACTCCATAATCATCCATGGATTTACACAATCTATGGAGAAGGAGGGAAAAATAGGATTAAAAAAGGCATTACTATTACTACATCAATAAAATCAGTGGGGGGATGATAAGGTGGAAGGGCCTTGTAAGAAGGGTGAAGGGGCAAATTTAATTTATACCACCAAAGGTGAACGGAGATGAGAGTTTGGCAGTGGTGGCAAACTCTCGAGCTTCTTTTTATCCACCCGACTTTTTAAAGTTTTCCCTTCTTCTTCCCGTTAGTAATAATTTATTTTGAAACGCTAACCTCCTCTCGCTTTTACACATTACCTTAAGGCGGGGTTCAACCTTGGAAAGAAGTTTGAAAACACACTGTCGGGCTAATTTTTAGAAGGAGAAGGAGGATGATGATCATAACTCGTCCCGCAATGTCAATGATGTCATCCATGATTTCATTTATTATTAACCTCAAAGCCCAAAGTGCACAAGTTGGATGAGATCGAGGTGGATCCTTGTCGACGATTTTAATTGCCAAAAGCTTGGTTCATTATCGAGGAGTAGGGCCGGAGGGAGGTAGTTATTTATCATCTAGGGCCTTGTCCTCTCTATGTACATATTGGGGAGGTGGTGGGAGCGTTTTTAGTTCATCAACAATGCTGATCAAATTACAGGGCTAAATACCGAGGTATTAGTAAGAGACTGGTTCATAATCAGGAGCAACATCACCATCATCATTATATTCATCAAAGTATAAAGACGCAGAATAAAAATCATACTTTTCCTTTATTTTTATTACCTTGGCCAGGTTCAGTTTTTTACTTTTTATCCACTGCCATTTTTTTTGCACAATCAGTCTTCGATGAATTTCATCCGAAGCAATTAAACGTCATTTGCATTTTATGGCTTGGAATTCTTTCATCGAACTTCAGACAACTTTTCCTTCTTTTATGACTCAAGGAATTTGGAATGGAATGGCTGAGATTTCTAAATCCAATGGAATCTACACCATGGACACTACACACTGCCCCCTTCAACATCCTATAATATTTTCTGTAGCGAAGCTAATTTATGTGGATGTTCTTGTGTCCTTCCGTTCGTTCGTCCGTCAGCACCAAACTCTCGAACGAGTCATTTTTTCCGATATCTGTTTTGATATATCCTAGCAGATACCAATTTTAAAGAGTGGACCCTTCAGGGTCCATTTTAAGTTTAAAATTGCATGCACACGACAGAACTCAATTCAATTCCGAATATTTGAAACTCATATCGAAAATTAAAATTAAAGTCCGCATTATCTGCTCTACTTACAATGGGAGTACTTTTAGTGATCAACCCCAAATGAGGTGCCATTAGTCTTTAAAAATCAAGTAAATAATACTGATCATGATGAAATTAATTTTGTTCTTGAATGGCCCCTATTGGCTGAGAAAAAAAATTATGAAGTTTGTTAAATTTATTTTAAAAAATTTAGAATATTTTTCTAAATTTCTTAAAATAATAGAATAATTTAGAATT
>JAQFYM010001659.1:0-30665 GCA_034694785.1 Agrenia bidenticulata | reverse complement strand
TCAAATTTTTCAATTTTTTCAAATCTTTCATTTTTCATGAAAAATAATAAGAGTTTGGAAATTTCACCAACCCTGCACAAAAGATTTTTAAATTGTGTCAAAAATGTTAGGTCTGTTTTATATTCTGAGAAAGCCGAAAGTTATGTTTATAACTTTCAAAACTTTGATGATTAAAATTCCTTCTTTAAGACTTTTGCTCATATCGATAATGCTGAGTTGAGTAACATCAAAGTCTATTTATATTTGGGATAAGTAATTTGTATTTAGCCCCCCTTCCTCCAATTTATTGTAAATTATTTTTATTTAGGTTGTAAATATAATTATACATTATCTATTTTAATTTTAATTCTGCATAAAAAATATTTTTTTAAATTATGGTAATTTCTTCTAATTAAGTTTAATGTTTTTATAACCGCTCAGATCATAGTTATCAAAATAGGAAAGGGTTTCGTTATATTTTCAGACGCTCGTTGAGATTGTGAAACTGAAATGTACACACCACGAGAAAACAAAGACAAAGTCCCCCTCAAAGACATTGAATTATGTTTATATTTGTCATGTAAGAGAAATGGTGGACTTTTTAAATCTAACTTACAATGCGAGTACTTTTAGTGATCAACCCCAAATGAGGTGCCATTAGTCTTAAAAAATCAAATAAATAATTCTGACCATTATGAAATTAATTTTGTTCTTGAATGGCCTCTATTGGTTGAGAAAAAAAATTATGAAATTTGTAAATTTAGAATATTTTTCTAAATTTCTTAAAATAATAGAATAATTTAGAATTCTAAAAAGGAAGCACACAGAACGACAAAGAAAAGACATTGAGTCGGAGATATTAATATCTTAATATTATGCAATAACTTCTTAATTTTTTTTCTCAGCCAATAAAGGCCATTCAAGAACAAAATTAATTTTATGATGATAAGTATTATTTACTTGATTTTTTAAGACTAATGGCACCTCATTTGGGGTTGATCACTAAAAGTACTCGCATTGTTAGACGGGCGGGTAAAATTTATTATGGACATACAAAGTCAACACTTCAACAGTCAATTGTGTAAACAAAAGCCGGTGTGAAGCATTTTGTAACACACATTGTCGAGCAAACTATGGAACCCACATTGTTGAATTCAGCAGTCATTACGGGAACAAAAACGGGTAGGAATACCTCTTTGAATACTGATAATGTTGATCAAAATAGGGAATCTACATTCGTTGACTCAATAACAGTCATTGTGGAAACCAAACTAACCCAAGTAGTTGGAGTAGGGACAGGGAATTCTTTAGAAACAATGGAAACACACATTATTGAGCAGTCTCTGGACCCTACATTGTTGAGTTCGAATACTGACATTATTGAGCAAACTGAGGAATCTACACTAGCCGAGTCAACATTTATTGTGGAAGAAGAAGCGGGTGGGGATTCCTTTGAAACCAGTATTGTTGAGCACACTCTTGAACCTACGTCGTTTTTGTTGGATTCGAATACGGTCAGTAAGCAAAATGGGGAATGTTCATTCGTTGAGTCAACAGTCATTGTGGAAACACAGGCAGTTAGAAATACTATCGAAAACAGTATTGTTGACGAGCAGACTCTAGAACCTACATCGTTGGATTCGAATACTGTCATTATTAAGCAAAATGGGGAATCATCATTCGTCGAGTCAACAGTCTTTGTGGAAATACAGACAGGCAGAAATACTATCGAAACCACTGAAACCAGTAATATTGTTGATGAGCAGACTGTAGAACCTACATCGTTGGATTCGAATACTGGCATCATTAAGCAAAATGGGGAATGTTCATTCGTCGAGTCAACAATCATTGTGGACATACAGGAAGGTAGAAATACTATCGAAAACAATATTGTTGATGAGCAGACTCTAGAACCTACATTGTTGAATTCGAATACTGACAATATTAAGAAAAATGGGGAATCTACATTCGTCGAGTCAAAAGTCATTGTGAAAATTGAAGCAGTTAGAAATTCTAACGAAACACACATTATTGAGCAGACTTTGGAACATCCACTGTTGAATTCGAATACTGACATTATTGAGCAAACTGAGGAATCTGCACTGGCCGAGTCAACATTCATTGTGGAAACAGAAGCAGGAGAAATTTCCTTCGATACACACATTATTGAGGAGACTCCGGATTCAACAGTCATCATGGAAACAGAAATGGATACAAATTTTTCTTACGATACTGAGAATATTGAGCACATTGGGGAATCTACGTTCCAAGAGTCAACTGTCATTTTGGAAACAGAAGCAGGTGGGAATTCATTTAAAACACACATTATCGAGGAGACTCTGGACCTGAAGCCTACATTATTGAATTCAACAGTCAGTGTGGAGACAGAAACCGGTACAAATACTTCTATGAATACTGAAAGTATTGAGCAAAGTAGGGAATCTTCATTCGTTGAGTCAACAGTCATTTTGGAAGCAGAACCAGGTACGATTTTTTTTACAATGCTAAGAATATTGAGCACACTGGAATTCCCGTAGTCATATGTAATTTTGGAAATAGAAGCGAGTGGGAATTCATTTGAAGCGCACCTCGAGCCTACATTGCTGAATTCAACAGTCATCGTGGAGACAGTAGCGGGTGAAAATATTTCTATGAATACTGAAAGTATTGAACAAAGTATGGAATCTTCATTCGTTGAGTCAGCAGTCATCGTGGAAGCTGAACCAGGTACGAATTTTTCTTACAATACTAAAAATATTGAGCATACTGTGGAATTACCAGTGTCAACTGTCGTTTTGGAAATAGGAGCGGGTGGGAATTCATTTGAAGCACACATTATCGAGGAGCCTACATTGTTGAATTCAACAGTCATTGTGGACACAGAAACGGGTGCAAATATTTCTATGAATACTCAGATTATTAAGAAAAGTGGGGGATCTTCGTTCGTTGAGTCAGCAGTCATTGTGGAACCAAAAACAGGTAGGAATTTTGTGGATACCGATAATGTTGAACTAGCGGAAGCGGTGGAATCGACGTCTTTGCAGTCAACAGCCATTGTTGGGACAGAAGCGATGTCCAATTCTGTGGAAACTGAAAGTCTTGAGCTAACATTGGAAGCGGGATTCTTGGCTTCCAAATGTATGGAGGAGGTACCTATCCAAATCCGGTCGAAAAAGTACATTCACGATACGGAAATTTTTGTGAAACCAAAGAATGTAGAATGGGGAAAAGAAGATGCCCGAATTCTAGGTGAAGCAATGATTGGAGAAAGTACTCCTCAAAAAAAGCCTTTTAATAGCTTCCTTGTTCCACATAAGCCAGTGGCAAAAGGAAGCATTATGAATGTTAGTACCGATGGTGATAAAATAAGTGTGGAAACTCCGCCTAAAGATTCTGAATTTTGGATGCCTGGCGTTGGTAAGTATTACTCATTATTATTTGTTCATCCCCTAATTCAAAACCCTTGCCTAGTTACTTTTTTTATCCTGCGTTTTAGATATCTTTAGTAATAATAAGCATTATTGTAATTTTAACGGCCTCATATATTTAGACATCTTTGTTCGTTGTATTTGTAGAACTTTGCAATGCCGGGAGTGCCAATGAATGGGACGATTTAATGTCTCGAGGAACTGGAGCTGCCACTGTTAATAGATGGGAACGGGACTCTTTATATCAAAAGTTTGACCCCCTCATCAGCCGCCGGTCATCAGTTGTAAAACCGAGAACACCGAAAACACCGGTGCAGACACTCGCAGTGTTTGACGAATCCGTAGATGAAACTGGATCTAAATGTTCTGGAGAATCATTTTATACGTAAATTAATTTTATTCAATTCGAAATTGGACCTTGTACAAAAAATTCTCAGGAAAAAGGAAAACTAAGAATACTTTTTATTTGGATTAGGGCAAATGAGGATCACTCCCTTCTAACCTCTTCTTTCAATGTAAATTCAGCTGCACCGTCGCCACAAAAGGTATATTTTTGCTAATTAGATCCTGCGGTTGTGTTGATAAAAATTACATTTAAAAAAATGTTTTAGTATGAATGCCTAATTTGTATGCGTTATTTAGACGGAAATAGGGTCAGGGGACTTTGAAATGGAAATAATATTGAACGATACTGTTTCAATTAGCCCTCCAGGTGTCGAAGCTGCAAATCAGGATGTAGTTGCTAAAGATTCTGTAAATCAATCCAAAACTCACAAAGCTGATGATACATTTGAATTTCCTCATACTCATGTACGGAGAATTTACAGTATTCACTTCGTTTTTTTGCTATAGATAAAATAATATATCTAATGCTGGGTATTTTGTGGTGTATGGTTGTAATTAATGGTGAATCATATAAATGTTATTTAGAAAAAACCTATTACTGGAGTTACTGCAGAACAACTTCAGAAACTTGAAACACAAAATGAACACTTCGGAAGCTTGAATGAAAACATTCAGAATTTAGAGGAGCAATTGCGGCGGAAAGGAGAGGCTGAGTAAGATAAACACAGAATCGAAATATTGTTTTGTTACTCAATTAACATCATACTCTGGAACTAAATCTATTCAGGAACTCCAAAATTGCTGAAGCTGAGCAAAAGTTGAAAGACTTAATGAGTCAGAAAACCAGTTTAGAAGCCAAGTTCACTGAGTCGCTAAGCAGTATAGAGATAATCAAGTTAGAGCGTCAGGCCGCCTTGTCGGATTTGAGTGCTGTGGAGGAATCATTTGCAGGAGTCCTTCTGTAAGTTATTTTAATTCATGTTCATGATCATGAAAATAATTTTGAAGAAATCTAAATGTAGGCTAAATTATCGTGCTTATATTTCAGTTCTTATGAAAGTGGAAAAGTTTACCAGAAAAACTTTGAAGCCAACCAAAAAATTCTTAAAGAAAGACAGATAATTTTGACAGATGGTCTTGCTAGGCGTGAGGAAAAACTTAATCAGATTCAACGAAAAGTTGATGAATCAATTGAAAGGTTACAATTAATTTACACCTAGGATTTGTTTTTTTTAAATTGCTAAAAGTCCGAGTTTTTGTAAAACAGGTGCAAGCGAGAGCAAGAAGCAAAGCTTAAAGAAATTGAAACTGAAAACATGAAACTGCGAGCGAAATTGAGGATGGCTGAAATGAAGTCCATCAAGCTAGAAAGTAAAATAGAGCAAACCGGGATTGAAACGGAGAAGTTGCGAGATCTGTGTGATGAAATGATAAAAAACTAAAAAAAAAAAAAGTCTGCTGTCTCAGAATTGTGTACACCATCGAATAGCATTTTTACTTTACTATTTTTCAAACCCCTACAAGTGTAAAAATGTTACGTTCAAAGGTGATACTTAACTCGAAATACTGTATGAACATTTCTATTTCTTTTGGTCTTTTAGTTTTAGTACTATTTGTAAATTGAAATTCAATTGAGCTCGTATGGAGCAGCCATAATATAACTTAAGATTTGTATTTTTTGTATGATATATTAAAATTCGGTAAGCATTTTCAATAGCAGAAAAATCTCCATCCGTCATTTGTTTTTTAGAGCTCCAGTTAAGGATTAAATTTATGATTGCGTGTAACCAAACTTTTATGGATTTTGTGACTCTAGATCACCTCCAGAAAGCCCTTTAGGCCGGCGATTCATCCCTAACCGTATCTCATATTCCAGTTCAAATTATAGTGTGTCTTTCATTACCTGTGTCTCAACTTTGTGGACCTAAAATCAATTATTTTAAGAATTGTCCGGTAAGCCCAACAGCGTGCTAAAAGCGACAAAATTATTAATTGATGCATTTAAAAATCTCTTCAATTTCTCCAAGCTCTTTTCAACGTCAGTAAAATTTCACGTATGCTAAACTAAATGAGTTGGAGCCATGAATATGGTATAATAAACGTTGTATTTTATCTATAATTCCAGTTCAATGCTTTTCTTGAGCTTGTCAAAGCAAGAAAAGTTGTGCGTCTAATAGTTAGCTTCAAATGTTACAGCTTCCTCACCTCGGCACTTACGAGTTTTAGAAATAAGAAATAATTTCTTAAATTAAAAAAAAAAGTGATGTTTTAGTAATTGACAAACTTTGACCTGCCGCGATAAAATCGAGCCTGCAGAATTTCTAAATTCGGATTATGAATGATTTGATTCATCAATGTAGTTGTTGAATGTACGGGGTAGATTCCCTCGACCCGTTCACACATTGAACAGTAGTTGTAAAAATTAAAACCTATTAAATTGACGCATAGACAATTTTTAAGACCCCCTAATAGGAAATTTATGCAATAAGCATAACCATATCCAGATATCGTACGTGTACCTGGTATTAAGGATTTAGATTAGGTTTCAGCACCATAACCATTGCATATCCCAGTATTCATCATGAAATAAAAAAATGAAGATACTTAGAATCATTAGCTTTTATGCTCAATATATATGAAAAAGGAATACAGGTATTAGATGTTTCTCAACTCATTGTTAATACAGTTAAGCAGTTTGTGATATAAAGAGCGAACAACCTCATGAAAGATCCAGTCGATCTGTCATCCCTGTTAGTCTTACAGGATCAATAATCTTTCTACTCTCTGGTTTCCTTAAACTTTAACTTTTGTATAATCTCTGACAAATTAAAGTTCATCCGTGAGGTTTTATTGTTAAACACTTTTAAACTCCATACATTTGAGCTGAAAAAAGAAAGTTATCGATTGAGCCTAAAATGGGCCCCAAGCTTCTTTCCAGTGGATTTGGAATAGTTTGCCTCACTGTGGCATTCTGTTTTAATCATCAAGTTTCTGGGTACTCTGTTAAAAAGGTGACATCTTAATATCAAATGATTTATTATGCGTTAATGAATTTTTGATTGCTAAAATTGAGCTATTTAAAATTAAAGATATTTAGAATTTTTGGAAAATTTTGGAAATTGCATGGTTTTTGGTGTCGTTTTTCTTAGCATTTTCGCATTTTTTTATATATTGGGTATAATTCATGGTATATCTTCTTTATACCGAGCCAAAAAATTTTGATTCTGATTGTGGCTCTACTATTATAATTTTTTTCAATCAATAATTTGAAATACATTTTCTTTCAAATCTTTGCGCTAACCTCTTCAAGTATATTTCAGTTAAGTTCATAATTTGAAGCAAAATAATCAAACATGATAGATGGACTTGTCTAGGCGCTCCTAATTATTTTTGAGTTGGTCTGTGAGGTCAATCATCGTGCCGAATAAGGCAAACTTTCAAGTAAATGTATCTTGATTCTCATCACCATAAGCTCAAGAGCTCAACCTGTCTATATGCTTTTTCCAATTCTGACTAGTTTATTCAATTAATTAGATACGTTGCGGACTGCTGACTGTTGAGTCGTGTTTCCATAATCTTGAACTTGCTCTTCTGATAGTTCTCCTACTGAGAAACAATTTATAGTTACATAAATTTGAATGACTTTGACTTTTCAGACAAGTGTTCTTGGCAATCAGTAGGACAATGCTCTCTTGAACTTTTGATTACATTCAAAATGCATGCATTCATGCAGAAGGTGTATGACACTATCATACCTTTTCGATCAATTGAAAAAAAAATCGGTTATCCACGCATGAATTTTTTTCATGAATAGATGTCTTGTGTAAAGGAAGATGCCTCCCCTGGGGGAATTATTAATCCAAAGCCCAAAAACAGGATGGAGAGCTATACTTAATAATAAACAAACTGGTAGACCATGTTATAAGTCTCAAAACTATTCAGACCAGGTTATACACATTATTAGCCATAAAATACGTCGGATCAAAAGACTCCAATAACGATCCGGTTAGGAGGGTCATCCTAAATTAATTCAGTCCAATCTATTTTGACAAGGACTGAGGGACTCAATTTTAATAAATAATCTTCAATGATTCTGCCCTTCCCAAGAGCGGATGAGGAAGATGTATTTATTATGATTACAATTATTCCAGTATTGATCCATAACTCATAATTCAATACCCTGAATCTTTAAACCTCATGTAAAACCTTAATGGTTTTTTCGTAGAAAAAATATCTTATTTAAAAAGTCATTTTACTTGATAACTTTTAGGATAGGATGAGCTCATTAAACTTATGATGAAATTAGGTTTAAAGTCTAACTTCATAATTCGTTTTAGTCACGTGTACGCGTTCCTCAAAAATGTAATTATTAAGCTATTTGCGATACACCAAAATAAAGCTTGTTTCAAATTAACTTGCAATTTAAATTTTCCTAGAAACTGATTACCTGTTCTTAGAATTGAATTAGGCTTTTCTTTCCAAATACCACCTTCACATAACCGTGGTTATCTACTTACGTAATTGAACTAGATGTAAAGTTGTAAGGATATCATATTTATTTTCTTGTTTTTAATCTTACTAGGTCATTGAAAAGGTTAATTTAAGTCAAATCAATCTGGAAACTAAGCCAGCTGTTGCCACTGTTGCTGATAATGGGGCAATTAAGGGTAAGTCCATCCTAATGAGTAACTAATCTAGGAAATAGCTCGTTTGGAATTATTTTTCTCAATATGCGTTACAGCCGTTGAAAGTGAAGTGGTTGAAGACATAGTTACGGAAAAAATTCCATCTGAAGCCAAAATAAACACAGATCCGACTTTGGAAGTTGAATCCCCTACACAGGCTCCGTTTGTTGTGACAATAGAAGACGAGGACTTGTCGCCATTCGTTCGACCAGTTACTCCTGACCCGGATGCAGATTCATTTTATCCAACCATCAACCCCATACCTGATGATTTCCATATCGCTGATCTGCTGGATGTAAATACTACTGGACCAGTCATTCGAGGCCGAGCTCAATGCCGTACGTTAATATTTAGTATTATGATTTTATGAATTGGTCTAAATATTGTGTCTCGTAAAATCCATCTATAACTACAACTAATAATATCAGCCAATTAAGAGACTTGTAATGAAACTAATTTCAAAATCATTTTTCTTATTGTTAGAATGTGGAGTACCTGTGAACCGAATTGTTGGTGGAGAACCAGCTCGGATACGTGAGTTTCCATGGACAGTTGGACTTACAAGAGGCGGTGGTGGAAGACCATATTGCGGAGGGACTTTAATAAACTCGAGGTTCGAAAAATTAATTTTTTTAGCAAAGCATTCGGGGTTTAATAAAAATAATACATCATTATTTTTTTCAGATATATTGCTACTGCTAGTAAGTTACAATTTCATTCCAGATCAACTGTTAAAAAATCTACAGCCCTTGGATATCCGGTATGCCCTGGAAATTTGTGAAAATTAATTTTTGTCGTTGCCTTCAGGTCATTGTGTTGATGGTCAATCCGCAAGCAGAATCGCCGTGGTACTAAATGAGCAGGATTTTAATAGTAACTCTGATGGAGCCAGACCTCAAACCATCAAAGTAGATCAAATAATAATGCATCAGAATTACAACAACAAAAACATTGACAATGATATTGCAGTAAGACACTCAAGCTAGTAAATATTTATTTTTATAAAATTTAAACTTAATAAATGACGTGCTTACTACTACTGCTTCCTATTTCAGCTTTTGCGACTAGCTCAATCAGTACCTCTTGGTTCGTTCACTCCAGTTTGTTTACCATCTTCAAATAATAACGACTTTACTGGAGAACGTGCAACGGTTGTAAGTATTGTATTCCGTATTCCGATTTCAAACTAATTTATGCAAGGATTTGATTTCTGTGTGATGAAAATGTGTAGACTGGATGGGGGGCAACCAGTCAAGGGGGGTCAACATCAAGCCAACTCCGTAAAGTAACTGTTCCAGTTATCGGCAATGACGAGTGTAACCGTAAATCTAAATACAATGGAAAGATCACGGGCAATATGTTGTGTGCCGGTCTCCTTACAACTGGAGGAAAGGACTCTTGCCAGGAAAGCTTCATTTTGAACTTAAACGTATCGATCGTTGTTTTGAGCAAAAATGTTTTAATAAACTGTTTTTTATTTGGTTTATAGGGGGACAGGTAATTATTGTATTTTACATAATAGGTTGTTGTATATTTTATTGATTTATTTGAGTTCGTTGGTCTCTTCCACGGTACCTTTACGATAAATTAATATACATGTGGAAATTTTTATAGCGGGGGCCCATTGATTATTGACAATGGTGGAAGAAAGACTTTGATAGGTTCGTGCTAAATTATATCATATTAGATTAACATCATCAAATACAAATACCATTGATAACAAAAATATATATTATTTCATCCATCTTTCAGGGATCGTTTCCTGGGGGTAAGTTGATTATTTACTTTAAACTGCTTTATAAAGTGATTCGTAAGCTTAAAATACTGTTACTATAAACCAATGTTATCTTGAATCCGTGTGTTTATTAGATATGGCTGTGCACAAGGTTGGTACTTAATTATATCACAAGATTAATACAATTTATAAAATGCCCCCTTTCATAACAAAAGTATTCTTTTATGCAAAAGCTTATAGTCCCGGAGTTTACACTCGAGTCGCAAGATACCCTGAATGGATTTTAGCAAATACAAAGGTAATTAAAATTGAGTCTCTTTACACGTCCATTTTACAATTTTTTTTAAACATTAAACTAATATGAACAACTTCTTACTTTCTTACCAAAATTCAGGGAGCTGATTGGTGCCAAGGATAGCTACCAAAGTTAGACTGAACAGTTGACAGTGACAATTCAAAATTATTTATTTATTTATTGACTTCCGGACTTGCCAGTGGGGAAAAATTAAATCATGGATAACAAAATTCTGATTGCATATAACTACCGAATTTGTTTACTTTTTTTTAAATTTTCTTCATGAACTATTATTTCATATCTAGAGGTTCAGTTTTGTAATTCGGATGCATATTTTTAAGGATTAGCAACAATTTAAAGCATAGCGAATGCGTTTGTAAATTCATTAAACACAAAAAAGACACAATTTTGAATTTAAATTACCTAATCAATTACGCCCATAGTTTAATGAACTAAATCGATGCCCATGAACATGAACCCGTCCGTCAATCCTGGCACCTGTGAAGGAAATGGCAATGACTGCTGGAGTATTCAACCAAAAACTGGTCGAGGGAAATAAATGTTATGCTATTGAAGACAAATAAAACTAAGACTTTTGCATCACTTCATGTAATACAAGCAAATATCGACAGGTTATAATGATCTTTCATTGTTCCCAGTATATATTTACATCTACCATTGTCAAGGTACTGTTTAACGAGATGAAACTAAAGATTGAATAATAATATGGCCGTATATAGAAGAAGTTAAAAAACATTCAATTGGTACTTGATAATATTTTCGTGTGCTGTATCCTGTGCACACAGTAACAAGGACTTTATTATGAACTTAGCTCATCAGTCATGGACATTGAAGTATAAATATAAATGCTAATCATTAAATAATCATGCAGTGAAGAGGAGAATCTTGATTCGGACATCTTGATCATAAATAATTTAACAAAGGATGTGACCGATCACCGACCTACGCAAACAATCTTCTCAGTGCGATATCACCTGAAAGTAAGTCGTGACACGCATTCATAACTAGATTTTTTCCAAAGATTATTTAAGGATGTGTTCTGATTTTTATATTACTAGTCCTTCGTGGATATTTCTTCTTTCAACTTCATTCCTCAATTTTAAATAAATAAATTTTACGCCTTAAAATGAAAATAAATTTAACAGCATCAATTATTTTCACAATTTTTCTGGGCTCTGCCTATGCAAGCCCTGTGGATTTAGTAAGAATTCAATTATTCTACTTTTAATCGTTTGTGCATTGTTAAAATAATAAAAACCAAATAATAATTTCAGCTCTTGGAGTCTCCCAATCCGTCAGGGGTAACATCATCGCCACCCATAAGTTCGTTTGAAGTTATTACTGACGAAGCGATTTCTGAAAATGACGAAGAATTAGTTGATGCTCCATCTCAGACCGATGAGTTTCCAACCCCGAGACCTTTCTTAGATGAGCCTGAAGCAGATGAAGGATTCTTGTCGAAGCCATCTATTCCTTACATTCCACCTAATTTTGACATTACCAAGATCAATGAAATAAATGGAACGAAAGGAGGAAATGACAGCATTACACGATATGTTGGTCGAGCGGGGTGCAGTAAGTTTTCTTTTTCGAATCTTAATATCAGCCTTCAGTAATTACAGGTGGTGCATAATTAGTCTTTGTTACTTATTAAGAGTGTGGAGTTCCTGGAACTAGACGTATTGTCAATGGCGAGGTAAACGATACAATTCATAGTAGTTATTATAGTGAATTGATAATTTTCAGTACGTTTTTTTTTAAATCAGGAAGCAAAGATCAATGAATACCCTTGGACTGCTGCACTACTTCGTAAGATTTTAAACATATACGATTTAAAATATATTAGAATGGAACAAGGGAGGTTATTGATTGGTTTTGCATTCGTAGGAAAAAGTTGGCTGGGAACCGTAAGCCGGACGGCGTATTGTGGTGGTACTTTAATAAACTCTAGGTATGGCGATCTTTATGAAATACAAATACTTATAATATCTGGAACAACTGATGCTAGAATAAATCGTATTTTAATTTTTGACTCTATTTAACATTACAGATATATTGTGACAGCCAGGTGAGAATTATTTAGATTTATCTGGAAAGCTATCTGATAATAATTCACTTACGTTAATAACATGGGTTTTTGGTTTACTTTTCAGTCATTGCGTTGATGGGTGAGTTGAAGTCAATTAAACATGAAGTAGAACACGGAAGTCCACCATCACATTTTAATAGGGAATTTTCTAATCTCTGGTATTGTCTTATAGAATGAAGGCTAATGGAATAGTTGTGGCTTTGCATGAAGAAAACTTTTTCTCAGATACCGAAACCACTTCAGGGGTTCAAAAGTTTGACGTGGAAAAAATTATTATGCATCCCAACTACAATAGAAAAAATATTGATAACGACATTGCTGTAAGTTATTCGTTGAATTTACAAAATATTCACCCTACTAATCCTGAACATGTCTAAAATTATTTATACTTCAACAGCTTCTGAAGTTAGCCAAGCCAGCTACTTTGAACAGTGTTATCGTCCCAGCGTGTTTACCAGCAAATAACAACTATAGTTTTGAAACGGTGATTGGAACGGCCGCCGGTGAGTTGATAACTAAAGTTAACATTGTTAGCTTTAACCTGAATTACAATATTTACACAATCATGATTCACATATTTATTTGAAATTATTTTTAATTGTAGGCTGGGGAGGTATGATATACATCTAACGCATCTCGTGCAAAAAAGGAACCAGCACGTATATTTATTATTTTTGTATAATATTTTATGAATTTTAGCAACTTCTGAGGGAGGGTCTATTTCTGGAGTTCTTCGAAAAGTTGAGGTTCCCATTCTCTCTAACTCTGATTGCAACACAAAGACAAAATATGAGGGAAAGATCACAGACAATATGTAGGATACAACTTTGACTTCTTTATTTATGAAATCGATGAAACGTGCTATCGTATAGGATCACAGATTAATGCTTATATGCTTGCATTTTAGGTTGTGTGCTGGTGACATTGAGAAAGGTGGAATTGATTCGTGCCAGGTAGAGTTTCAAACTTATAACTTTTATTACTTATGGAGATAGAACCCTATACTTTGGGGTCAGGGAGAGTTTTTATTAATAAACTGTTTTTTATTTTGTCTATAGGGCGACAGGTAAACGATTGAGTTATCTATTCATCTAGCAAAAAAAGATTTTTAAAAATGTCATAGCTTACGCTAAAAAATATTTGATTACAGCGGGGGCCCATTGATTATTGAAAACGGGGGTCGTCGAACTCTTGTTGGAGTTGTAAGCTGGGGATATGGGTAAGAATCTTTACTAACTCTAAATTTCGAAAGCTAATTCAATTAATTTTTTAAACTGTGACCCCAGTTGTGCGAGACCTGGTTCACCCGGCGTCTATACTAGAGTGGGTCGCTATCCTCAGTGGATTTTACAAAACACTCGTGGTTAGTTTCTTTTTATTCTATGTAATTTGTATTTTGAAATCATCAAACAAATTTATTCCTATTTATTTTAATATCCAGGTGCTGATTGGTGTGAGGAGTAGCCGTATTTTCAAATAGCATATTTATTAAATATTATTCACAATGTATTTTATCTTGAATTCCACATTGGTTCATGATGGTTCACAATCCTAAAGGGAAAATTGGGCTGAAAATAAATACATTTTAAACCATAAGAAAAGGACATTATTTCATTAATACAATCCCATAGCCACTACATGTTTAAACTGGATCTTCATCTGTGTGTATGTATTTTCAAAGCTTAGCATTAATTGAGGTCATTGTGAAAGGCGTTACAATGCTTTATGTTGTGATAGGTTGTAAAATAGAATTCAACAAATGGCTTATTGCTGCTTCAAAAGAATTGGCATTGATTTAACCGTATTTGTTCCACATTCAAAAAGTTGACCTTTAGTGCAGGTCGGGAACCAGTATTCAACTGTCACATGTATGCAACTCATTGACTAAGGCTAAAAAATAGCCCTAACATTTTCATATTGTGATGATTCGGTCTCGTAAGTGAATGCTCATATCCTTAATGCCAACAGGCTCACGTCATAAACATCCTTCTGTATATTTCCAACAAGATCATCATCATTAGGAATATCGATACTTGATTTATGACAAGAATTTGTTTTTATTCAATTGAACTTTGTTTTCCAACAAGACAAGATCTCCTTTATTTATAATACAAGTGAAACATAATTCAAAGTTCCAACATGGTGAAAGGCTACTGTTCAATGCTTATTTTAGTCTTTTGTGTCATCAGGGCGTCTTGTATTCCATACCAGGTTAATTTTTTTTTAATTACCTTGGCATAAAAATTAAATTTACTATGGGATTCAGTTCGAAATGGCTACAAAATTGTTTACACATAGGACCTTCCTGCCGTTAGAGAAGATTCGGGTGATGATGGAAACGAAGGAGTTTCGACAGTAAGGTCTGCAATTGATCTCGTTGAAATTGAATTGGAAGTTGAAGGTACACCAGACAACATAAATATTATCAAAAACAAATTTGAAATTGTATTACTTTATAACTACAGAAGAACTCGCTGATGATCTTATAGGCTCAAACACAGTCAATTCGTTATTAATTAAACCAGCAGAGAACACTGGATTAGTTTCTGAGTTCAATGAAGACAAAGAAGTATCTCCTCCCATTAAGAATGACGAAGGTCAATCAAACGAAACGAATTCGAATGAGATTCCTTCTAACTCAAGCGAGTTACCGTACTACGTGGGGAAAGCGGATTGCAGTAAGATCAATATAATATTATTACATTTCTCAAAGTCCTTTACGCTAGACTCGAATGATTTTTATTTTAACTCATTACAGCATGCGGAAAAACTGTGACCAAAATTGTCGGAGGTTGGTAATTAATTAAATCAACCAAGATGACTGCACTAATTCAAATTGCTAATCTTATACTTGTATTCTATAGGTGACCTCGCCAAAATCAATGACCTCCCTTGGACTGCTCTATTATATCGTCGTAGTTTCTTTGGTTTCAGCAAGTCTGCCTACTGTGGAGGTATAACTATTAGAAATAGATAAAATTGTATGCATATAATATGCTATAAATAATATGTTGCAGGCACGGTCATCAACAACTTGTATATTTTGACTGCTAGTAAGTACTCTATTTAAGAACAATTTGAATTTAATTGATCCAAAACGAAGCTGTATTAAGATAATTTGTTTTAAATCTTAGGTCACTGTGTGGATGGGTAAGAAGTTACATATGAACTAAGGAATTCTAAACAAATTTAAATAGTGTTGGACATGTACTGAGATGCATTTCTATTTCGAATCTAGCATGGGAGCTCGTGGAATCGAAGTAGTTTTAAACGAAGAAAATACAGCAAGTTCATCTGAGAGTGAGACACATGTTTTTAAAGTCGAGAAAATTATCATGCATCCAGAATACAGTCGAAGAAAGATTGATAACGATATCGCAGTAAGTATTGGAGACCTTAGGAAATAAAATTGGCTGCACTATTGCATCTTTAAGTTTGACTAGAATAAAATAAAATGGAATGAATTTATTTTTTAGCTTTTGAAACTATCTCGTCCAATCCAATTCTCAGAAACAGGACCACTAGTCCCTGCTTGTTTAGCCATCAATAAGGAAGACAAGTTCGTTGGTCAGGACGCTATTGCTGCTGGTAATTTTTTAAATTCATCTTTCCTAATTATTTTCGAGATTTAATTCAATTATTTGAATTATCAGCTAATCAAATGTTTTTTGTTTTTTTTGCAGGCTGGGGTAATATAACATTTCAAGTTTCCAATGCGATTTTTTCCCTATTTTGTTCTAATAAAAACAATCACAGGTGCAACTGCGGAAGGTGGAAGTACATCCAAACAACTGAGAAAAGTTACAGTTCCAGTAATTAGCAATGAAGCTTGCAATTTGACCAAGTACAAAGGAAGAATAACGGAAAACATGTTGTGTGCTGGTGATGTGGAGAAGGGGGGCAAAGACAGTTGTCAAGTAAATATTCTTGCATTTCTTAACTTAAGGTTCACTCAAGTCATTTCTTTAATAAATATTTAATTTATTTACAGGGGGACAGGTAATTCCAAAAACAATGAATTAATTTTAATTAATTTAATTAATTAATTAAAATTAAATGAATAAATTTTTAACGAATTTAATTAGCGGTGGTCCGTTGGTGGTTTCAACTGAAGATCGAAAAATGATTATTGGGGTGGTCAGTTGGGGCCAGGGGTAAGTGTTTTTGGAATAAATTAGATGAAAAATCCATTTACTCTTCAGATTTTGATTGAACGGATTGTAAATGCTATGATTTACATTTTTTTTATCCGCGACCCTTAGTTGTGCGAGACCTGGCTCACCAGGCGTCTATTCGAGAGTAGCACGTACGTTTAAGACAACATACTTCAAATTATATGACTTCAATCCCTTATACTGACCTTTTAAATATTCAAGTGTAAAGGTATATATTTCATAAATTTATATGATTACAGAGTATCCTGAATGGATTTTATCCACTACCGAAGGCGCTGAGTGGTGTAGCAATTAACTATTGCAACAATTTCAAATTATGAATGAAAATATTTATGAAAACATTTATAAAACCCCTATTTATGTGACCGTTTGTGATTTTTTAATAAAAATTCATTTGATTGATTAAGGATTTCAAATAATGAAAATATATTTTTTATTTTACCATCAGAAAAAATATACTCAATTTGGTCTATTCTTTATTTTACTACGGATAAGAACGCGCTGTGTTTTATGTTTGGGTTTTCCATAAAAGACGAGTAAATGGTAGTTAGTAGTGTTAGTACATAATAATTTCCAGTCTAAATCTGCTAAAATTATCATTAAAAATGCCTTAAAATCATCATTTATCATATCATATTAGAAAAAATCCTTTCGTATTGCTATAAAAAAGTCGACATAAATATAAATCCTAAAAGTGACATTGAGAATTTAGAACGATGTCAATGAAGAAGTTTTTAGGTTAGGTCTAGGTTGGAGACAAACCTTTGACAGGTTCTCCTAGATAAAACCAACCTGTCCAGTTCAACTCTTGGTCAATGCCATTCTAATACGAGCAGCTTTTTTAGAGGACCTTGCTTGATCTTCTAAGTAAATCAAGCCACAAAGTTATATGTAGAGGTTGGAACTTGTAGCTCGTTTATCACATGTTGTCACCCAATTTTTACTTTTGTTAGTAAGATAAAGTAACTGTTGTTTTCTATTATTCATGCTGTCTTACGGATTTTTATTACCTCTGGTTTATCTGATCAGAAAGCTGTACTTGAACTAAAACACTGAAAACTCGAGACTATCTTACTTATTCTAATGCTGTGATGATAAATATATAGTGAAAACATTTATGAATGGGTCCAGGTACTGCTCGTTTATTTAAACCTTTGCTATAAATTTCTACCTATTAGTATCATTCAAGTTTTAGGGTGCGTAGGTTTCTACAAGAGAGTCATATACAATCAACATAATTGTAAAACTATCAAAATGAAGGTCCTCTTACTTAAATTATTCGGTTTGGTATTGATTTCTACAGCATTGGCCACCCCAGTTTCTCAACAGGTTCGAAAATTTCGATGGACACATTTACCATATTTTTTAAATCGAATTTAAAATTAGAATGAGATCAATTTTTACTCAATCATTCTAAATAGAAGCAATTTATTTCAGGATGGTGAGACAACTCTCCAGCCAAATGTACAAGACAGTGGTAAGTGAATTATTTTAGACTCATTTGTCTAATTTTACCAATTTTTACTGAGTCTTTGAATTCATTTTGTCTAGCTACTAACGCTGCTTTCGATCAAGCTGATTCAGACGGTACAACTCAAGCTAGTGACAATAACGAAATAAATAGAGATGAGGAGAATAGTATTTTTGAAAACTTTAAATACCCACTGGAACCAGCGGAATATCCTATTGAAGGATTAGGGGAACAATTAGGAGATGCGTTACCCTCTGATTTTGATATCAAAAAGATGGGTGTCCAAGTTGTTAGAACGGATAACTCTCAAATGGATATTTATGCAGGCCGAGCAAGTTGTCGTAGGTTTAATAAAACTTATTGATTTCGGAGACATCTTATTAAATTAAATATTACATTCAAGTAAACATACCTTATAATATTTCCTAGAGTGTGGAAGGCCTGGAGATCGGCAAATGCCATTGAGAATTGTCAACGGTACAGTCGTCCGAATTAATGACTATCCTTGGTAAGTATGACATTTACTTTTAAGATTTATCCTTGGAATTGTAATATTTTTCATCACACATTTAATATATTTGAAATGCAATCTATAGGACTGTTGCCTTAGTTCGAAAGCGTTGGATCGGTGAACCAAAGGGCGCTTATTGCGGCGGAACTTTAATAAATGATCGGTACATTGTTACAGCAAGTAAGATTAATTTTTTTTTACTTTGTTGGAATTATTAATTTAAAAACAAACAAAAGATGCTCATCAATTTATTTCTGTTTATAGGCCATTGCGTTGACGGGTGAGATTCAGATTAAAGGAAATTACTAAGTCCTGAGTTACATTTATAGATAAAGCTTACAGTTTTTATCTGATATTTGTCTTTAGTATGTCACCAGGTTTAATTGAGGCTTGGATTCACGAGGAAGACTTCTCTACACCGACCGAGAACGATGGTGGGACCCAAAGAGTTCAAGTCGAGAAGATTATAATGCACCCTTACTACAATCGACGAACTATTGATAATGACATTGCTGTAAGTAATTGATCTGAATTTACTAAGGATTCGAAATTTTGACTAACATTTGACATTGGTATGGTAAACAAATCAATTCCAGCTAATTAAGCTCGCCGATCCAGTTAAGCTAACTGACGTGATCGTTCCAGCTTGTCTTCCAGCTAATAACGATTATTCGTTTGAAGGGATTGAAGCTACTGTTGCTGGTAAGTTCAAGAAGAACCCTACAAATTTAACTAACAAATCGAAATTTGGATTTTATTTAAAAAATTCTGTTACATTTGATTTCAGGTTGGGGTGAGAAATTATTTCTTAAAAGGATTAGCTATGAAATAAAATCCTATTTGCTTTAACATATTATTTTACTCTAAATGTGAAGGTGCTACCGCTGAGGGAGGTAGTACTTCTGAAACGCTTCAGAAAGTAGACGTTCCTATCATCAGTAACACTGACTGCAATACAAAGACCAAATATACTGGCAAAATAACAGACAACATGTAAGACGATTTATAGAACTTATGGAGTGTATTTACTGGTTTCCCCTCACTTATGAGCTTATAAATTAACAATGATTTTATGATGTCGACAGGTTGTGCGCTGGGGATGTCGAAAATGGTGGAAAAGACAGTTGTCAGGTAAATAATACGATGAAATCGACTACAAATATCAAATTCATATAAACTATGATTTAAAATTTCTAATGTTTTTTATTTGGTTTGGTTTACAGGGGGACAGGTAATTTTTGTAAACGATTAATTAATTTTAATTTAATAATTTAATAAATTAATAAAATTATTACAGCGGGGGCCCATTGATTATTGAAAACGGGGGTCGTCGAACTCTTGTTGGAGTTGTAAGCTGGGGATATGGGTAAGAATCTTCAATAATTCGAATTTGGCACTGATATTAAATTTTCATTTTTTTGACCTGTGACCTTTTAATAGCTGTGCTCGGCCAGAATCACCAGGTGTGTATTCTAGAGTGGGACGCTACACACAGTGGATAGTTGCAAATTCCAAAGGAGCAGATTGGTGCAATGTTTAAATAATTTTTGAAGACCGTGCGGCCACATTTAACTTATATTTTTCATTGTTTATTTATCAAAGATTACAAATAAAGCCTAAGCGATTTTAAAATAAACTGATTCCTTATTATAAAAAAGCATATCATTAACATCTTCACAAGCTAACAAGGTTCATCAAGCAATATGGATGATTTGAAAAATGTGAAAGTAAAGGTAGAGTGCACCTCTATGCCCGCATAATATTATTTTGATTTTAACACTGACATTAAAGATGCATTTATAAGAGAGCTACAGTCTCAAGGATCCGTTCGCTCACCTTTTCTTAAGAGATCAAAGCACTCCCCAAGTAATAATATTATACGAAGGTGGTTGAATGAGGATAGTTGCGAATAAACGAGATTAACGACAGCCTGTCCCATCAAAAAAAATAGATGCACACTTCGTACTTATGAGTACGATTCCTTACGTCGCATACAAGGATCCAGTGTGAGACAATGCTTTTGTCGATTTTATTTCACAAGGTACATTCCACTGCAGTATTTGTGCATCGTATATTAAGGGCAAGGTGAATGAAATATTAAACAGTTGGTTTTAGACCGTGATGAGCAGAACATATCGAAATTTCTGATAATCTTTAATTTTATTTTATTAAATCATCATGTACTTACAGTCCGAGTTCAAAGTTGTGTATTTACTCTTCCTCTGTGTCACTGTTGCATACGGGTCTTCATTAAGGGTACATCATTTGATTGAAAAAGAGTTTCTTTGAAAAGTAGCAAAGGAAATAAATTGGGATTTACTCATTATTTAGGAGTATAGAACCACAACGTTGGAACCAGAAGCTCTTCTAGATGAAGCTGAGGCAACAACAACCGGGTCAAGGGTTAAGCGGCAAGGTGAGCATGAACTTGTTTAACATCCCATTGTTTCTTGAAGACATATTAGAATCCGTAGGGTTTCAAAAGTAACATTACCTTATGTAGCCCAAGGATTAGAGGATAATGAAATTTTGCCGACCGTTCCAGCGGATCAAGATCAGGCTGAAGGTAAAAAGAAAGTTTTAACAAATAGTATCTAGTTTATGGATGAGCGAAAACTTATATTTCTTTATTTGTGGCAGTTGTAACCCAAAAGTTTCAAGATGATGCGTTCTTAGAAACTACGATTGCATACCGAAATAAACGAGAAGGTAGGATAATTTTCAAAAATTTGGTTATTATGATTTCATAAATTCATCTAGTCAATTTTGTAGCTGAGGCTACGGAAGTTTCACAAGGAGATGATTTACCTGAAACTACGATTGCATACCGAAGCAAACGAGAAGGTTTGACAGTTTTCAAAAATTTAATTCTTATGAGGTTTATAAATTCTATTAGTTAATTTTGTAGCTGATGTTACGGAAGTTCCACAAGGAGATGATTTATCTGAAACTACGATTACATACCGAAAGAAACGAGAAGGTAGGATAGGTTTCAAAAATTTATTTGTTATGATTTTTATAAATTTTGCTATAGTAAATTTTTTAGCTGATGTTACGGAAGTTTCTCAAGGAGATGATTTATCTGAAACTACGATTGCATACAGAAAGAAACGAGAAGGTAAGATAGTTTTCAAAAAATGTGGTTATTATCATTTTTAGAAATTCTAATATAGTGAATTTTGTAGCTGATGTTACGGAAGTTCCTCAAGGAGATGATTTATCTGAAACAACAATAGAATCCCTTACAAGAGATGAAGGTATTTTATCCGAAAAACTTTGTTTCATACTTGCATGAGTTAGTTTTAGGATCCATTAATTAATATCAATTATATTAGTAACGGAATCACTCCAATCTAATGAAGTAGTCGGATCGAAATTTTTACATAGAACAAAGCGTGGAGGTAATGCCAAACAAATTGAAATAAACAAATATTGCATAGGCTGGCAATGCTAAATGTTTCCTTATGTTTAGCTGAAGTAACTGAAACTCCTGTAGCTGATGAGGCCTCTGGATCTACTTTAGAATCCATAGCACGAGATGAAGGTAGAGAATTCTTAATCTTGATATTTTATAATAACGATGTGATGTTTTTAACAAGTCTTTTGAATCCATGAAGTGGTTACCGATGTGACCCAATCTGACGAAGGTCTTGTCCCTACTTTAATATCAAGAAGCAAACGAGGAGGTGAGTAAAAAATCATTTACTAGCATTTTTAGAACTTTGCATTTAGATATGGTGCATAGAATAGTAGGTAATAGCATTCAATTTTGTAGCCGAAGTTACTGAAATTCCTCAAGCTGATGAAGAAAGTAGATCCACAATAAATTCCATATCAAGAGATGAAGGTTATGATTCATTAGATATTTTTTTATTACGTCCTCTAGTAATTATTAATACTAACTTTCAGTATTTAAATCGTATTTAGTAGTTACTGAAGTGACCCAATCTGACGAAGGAGACCTTCCAACCTCTTCAAGGGTCAAGCGTGAAGGTAAATATGTCAATTCCATTTGAAAGTAAATTTACTTGCTCACGTAGATATAAAATGACCCTAAATTATATAGCGGAAGTTACTGAAGTCCCTCAAGCTGGCGAGAGCTCTGGATCGACCTTGGAATCTGTAGCCAGGGATGCAGGTAGCTTAATTATTTTGACTTTTCTCTATTCCCAGATTCATAAATTACTAAAATGATCAAATACCAATATTGGGATTCTTTCAAGTAGTTACAGAAACGGCCCAATCTGATGAAGTAGCTTCAACTTTATTATCTAGAACAAAGAGAGAAAGTAATTTTAATAAGGGATAGATAAGTCAACGATTTAAAAAAAATGCTAAATCAAATCTCTTTTGAAGCAGTAGAACTTGCAACGGAGTCCATTGCGAGTAATGAAATCCTGAATGATGCCACTGAGGTGCCTGCCAATTTTTTCGGTGAAAAATTAGGCAGTAAAAATGTTGATGAAGATTTCAAGTACCCAACTACCCCTTATCCTGATACTGAAAATGCCTCAGTATTGCCCGAAGAAACAATTGAAGACATTTCACACACAATTATCAAGGATATGACTGTACAAAACATAATTTCAGGAAATCTGAGCTGTAGTGAGTATAATGTTTGATAATATGTATTGTGACTTTTTATTTTCATGTGGTTATTTGACAAGAATTTTTCTAAAAAAATTAGAATGTGGAACACCTTTGACAAGAATTGTCGGAGGAGAGCCTGCAAAAATCTCAGAGTTGCCTTGGACAGTGGCCTTAATCCGAAAATCTAATAAAACCAGAAGTGGACCGTATTGTGGTAATTAATTTCATTTTTATTATTTATTTTGTTTATTTATTTATTTATTGTTTGTTTTCATTGATTGACCTTGACCGTCAATAAATTAATAGGTGGAACATTGGTTTCAGATCGTTACATTGTAACAGCAAGTAAGGATGCGAATTTATTGGCAAAAATATTATTTTACTGAAGGTTTTTTTAAACTGGCTTTATTTACAGGTCACTGTGTCGACGGCTTTGAAGCCAAAAAAATTGAGGTTTGGCTGAATGAAGAAGATTTTCGAGTAGACGATGAAAATTTATCAGGAACACTTAGAATTGACGTCGAAGAAATCATCATGCACCCCGAGTACAATCGACGATCAATTGATAACGATATCGCAGTAAGGCAGAATTTATATCTGTTGTATTTTTTCATTGGAATCTAATTTATAGCTTAATTTTTAAATAATTTTTTTAGCTCTTAAAATTAGCCGTGCCCGTTGACATTGAAAAGGCAATCCGACCTGTTTGTCTTCCTTCGGATAATACCAAATCATATGAGAACGAAGATGGAATCGTGGCCGGATGGGGTAAATTAATTAAAATCCAGCCTCACACAGTTTTAATTCAAGATTATTTTAAATTTCTGAAATTATCTAATTTAGGTGCCAAAGAGCAAGGAGGAAGTGTATCAGCAACGCTTCAGAAAGTTTCCGTGCCAATTTTGAGCAACAAAGTTTGCAATTGGAGAACTCTCTACGTAGGAAAGATCACGGACAACCAGCTTTGTGCTGGAGAATTGACTACCGGGGGCAAAGACAGTTGTCAGGTACTTTGTTTGATAACATCACTAATCATTTTCATAAATGGATCAGTATGACCATTCAACAATAAAATATTGATTTTATCTCACGAAACAAATAATTACTATATAATAACCTATGATTACAAATCTTTAATCTTTTTTGTTTGATTTGGTTTACAGGGGGACAGGTAATTTTTGTAAACGATTAATTAATTAAAATTTAATAAATTAATAAATTAATAAAAAAAATTTAGTGGTGGTCCACTGGTCGTGACCCGAGGTGGAAATTCCAAATCCCAGTTTGTGCTGGCTGGCGTTGTCTCATATGGATTCGGATGTGCTAAACCCTTTGCTCCAGGTGTATACACCAGACTTAGCCGTTCGTTTTCAGTTTTAATATTATTTTTTTTAAACTGTTAAACGGGCAATGATCTTCACAAGATGAATTTGAATTGTATAGAATACCCTGCATGGATTATGGAAAACAGCCAAGATGCATTGTACTGTGCGGAATAGATCTGATCCTGATTATTGATGGCGAGATTGGTGAAAACATCATCAATTTTAAAATATAATTTATTTTTTTCTTTCAAATATATTTATTTGCATTCGTTGAGATTTGAGATAATAAAACAATCTTCGGCCAATTTATTTATAAATGTTAGTCTTGGATTTTAAATGCTTTCTTTTACTGGTTCACCACTTTTGCATTCCAAAGATTGTAATTAAAAAACATAACGTCACTAGGCCACATTGTTGCAAGGGGATCAAAGTTTTTTGCATTATACTAAACTTCAAATGAAACTAATGGAACCTTATCTTATAATTCTTCCAATTCACCCATAAGTCTAAATCAACTCTCGGACAATTCTTGTGAATTCCACTCTGATAAAATTGAACGCAGAATTTATTGAACCCAAGTAAATATTATCTAAAACAAAATTTTGATCTTGGTCACAGTGATAAATAAAAGTTTCATTAGGTTAGATTTGGAGCAACAGATAGATAGATAGAAAAGCAAGGCCAATATTTTCAGCTAATAGTTAATACTTTTGAAGGCCACGTTTCTATAATTTAGCAAAATACTGTACAACATTATTGATTCAAGTGTGTCAAATGTCAACAGGAGACAGTTACAAGTTAAATTGTACATTATAGTTTTTTTAAACTCTTTTTTCAATGTGAGTATTGGCATACTTTATCATTTCCACGATGAGATTAATAGTGTTAGATACTACATAATACTTGTAGTTGGTATTAAAACTCTTTGAACAACAGAGTAAGCATTTTTACACTTAAGAAATAAAGGAGCAAGAAAAGTGGTTTAAAGAATGTCAGAATGGAGACATGAAAAGCTGTTTACCATACCATTCGTCGCCCTGTGCATATCTTTTAAGATCAACACGAGACAGATTTTGGCTGGCTCCACTCTACTTTCAGCTCGTCTGGCTTTCTTGAATTGAAAAAAATACACAATATTGTATTTTGTAAAGTATCAAAACAAAACATGGACTTGAAAAGCTGTAAACTGTTAAGTTAGGGGAGAGCATTGCCAGCAATAATTCAAGCAATTAATTAAGCGGAAAACTAGATATTGGCTAATTAATTTAAATGATTGTCGATACAAAAGTAATGCATTAATTCTGAAAAGCCCAGACCAGAAGTAGCCAGCATGAACTTTGTCCATCGCTATGCTTTATTCTCTTCTAGAGATTAACTGGAGCTGAAGTGCTGTCTGGTTCTACTTATTAGGTATTAGTTGTAGCAAGCAACTTTAAACTAGGAAGTGATAACCATGAAACCATACATTTTATACGATTTAATTAGCATATGACCTTTTGGGGACATTTTTTTGTCCCCGATATTGAATGGAACTGTCAAGAGAAACTAAAGGTTGTTGTACGAGATGGACGAGCACAAGAAAACCATTAGCTCTTTAAGTTCCAACGAAATGGATGTGTGTGGACATAGCGGTAAAACGTGTAAAAAAACAATGATTAATCAAAGGTATTGGCTCTGGCTTATTCGCTAGAGCTTTTCAAGCCCTCGTTGTCTCTGTCCATCAGTTACATGCTTGGTAATCAAATTTCATGACCAAGCCTCAAATTCCAGAAGGACATTGATTTATTCGATCGTCAAGAAGATTCTATGAAGATTAAATATACTCTGTGTATTATAACATACGTGGCCTGCATATCCTGAAAGTGCACCTAATACTACAGAAATGACTTGCAATAAATCAGTCGGGTGTGGGATATGATTCAAACTGATATTGTATTAATCATTCCAACTTTTAAACTTTAAAACTGCAGTAAATGCAGACTTTCTTTGTTGTAAGAACCCGTTATGCAAGCATTCGATCAAATACTCAGGTTATCACTCTCTTCACTCTTCTGTATTACAATTGCAAAGCACCGAATTTGGATGGAGTTTTTTAGAACACCATATCCATCCTCAGTGTAATATTGTCCCTCAGGGTTGGGTGCACTGCAGCATGTCAATATTACAATTTTTCCTTTTTGTATAAATCACGGAGATTTAAGGTTTTATTAAATTTGAAAGAACATTTCCTAGCTAAATCTAAGGGAGCAGAATAAATGCTTTAATGAGAAATACCAAACATAATTTTGTCCTCAAATCTGTAAAATAAAAACAGGATTTGGGCGACAGACATGATTATAAAAAATGGGGAACTATTGACAGTGACATTGAGTCTTGTAAATAGTATGAATTGTTTTAAGGACATAGTAAAGTTTTTGAGTTCACGACTGGTATCCTGACAAGTAGCAAACAAGGCTTTCATCCTGTCTGGGGGCTGAACGGATGGCGCCACGAAGATATTTTAATGATACACATATATTTAAATACCTGTTGGAGATTTTTGCATTCGCAAACAATGCTGCTGATACAATCAAAGACATAAAGTCGAAGAATCAATTTGAAATGTAAATTCAAAATCATTTTGATGTTGATTGTTGATGGGAACAAACTCATTTTGCATCAGCCCAAAGGGTTTTGAGATTGGCATGGAATGTTTCTCATTTGTTTTTCGCAAGTTGTAATTATGAAACTGAAGCATAATGAAATTTAATTCATGGTGACTCTGGAGTGGTACTAAAGGAGTTCGGAAATTGAGAAACCACGTGGAATTGATTTGAACAATTGTGTTGTAGCATCCAACAAGTCAATATACAGGTTTGAGGAACAAATGAACTTGTTTGACTCTCCCAAGTACCGGTATCGTTTTGTTTGCTAAGTTGCTCGGCCTGTTCACTTGATTAAAGATTACGGTCGTTGCCAAATATGCATATCATATTATTATTGTTAACAACAGGTACATAATATTATCTCATCCAACCATAGCTTTCCTCTGTGATTGTAAGAAATTGATTCTGGGTTAGGTGGACAAGCTTAAGGTAGAAGTCTTCTGTTTGAGCAAATGCATCTTCAGCGAGGATATTTAACTACGTGATGTAACTCTACTTTCCGTTAGTCTTACCTTGATCACTGGCTAATCCAATCGTCCACCGGACATTCTGCAGCAGAGTTTTTAATGAAAGCAGATTCTTTTACATATACATAATAAATATTTAATATTTTTTAGCTACAGTACAATTAGTTACAAACTTAAGTAAATATGCGGACTCGGGACATTGTTTTCATCACTGCGTTTGCAACACTCTTTACGTACCTAATTGGAGCAACTCTAGCTTCACCGGTCGGACAAGTAAGAAATGCGTAAATTTAATTGTTCTATAATGTTTCTTTACTACTTTGATATTAATCGATTTTTATTGTATCAAGGTTCCAGAAGAACAGGTCTCAACACAGCAGCCAGAAATCTTTAGTGATGATGCAGGGACGACTCCTTTAGCCGATGAGGCTATTACTGGAGAAGTAGTGACCCATCGCGCTCGTCAAGACGACCAAGACGAAGAAGACGATGATGACGACGACAGTTCAACAGCCGCCCCAGTTGAAGCTAGTACAAAGGCCGCAGTTGTTCCTCCTCCACGAAACGAGAGTACCATCTTGAGCGAGTTCAACTTTGCAGGTCAGCTATTAAACCCCGAGAAGGCTAATCCCCAGGTCCCACTAGTTCCCGTGGTTCAAGCTCAAAATGCAGCAGCCGTTGTAGAGGAGGAAGATGAAGTCACAGATGCCCCAGCATCAGAGCAACAGAAGTCTGGTGCAGAGGAATCAGAGGACAAAGATAGCGACAATGAGATCACCCAAGATGAAGTCGTCACCACCTACAAGCCATCAACATTTGAAAAAGAATATCAATACACGGTACAGAATTTTAATAAGAATAACAGGGTATAGTACAGAACAGTAAGGATTTCCAGTTAGCCTTAATATCCATGGTGTGAAATTACAATGTTACTAAGTTATTTATTTCCTACGTTTTGTACCTGACTATTTGCATCTGATCTGAACTTTGAGAAATTTGTTTGGGTTTATTTATTTATGGTGTGATGATGTTATATACTGTTACTTATTTATTTAATAAAAACATAAATAATATATCTGATGAGAAAATAATCCGTCTCTAATTGTTTTTTCTGGGTTCATATGAAGAATGAGGGAAGCGTTTTGGGGGCAACATTGCCAGAAAAGTCGGAGGTCCTCTTACGAAACGACGTCAAATCTCAACTTAGTCCAGTGAACATCAGTTCCAGTGACTCTGTGGCCGATGAATGGGAATATTCTGGTCAAAAATTGTTCGATGGGGAAGGTCGAGCAGGGTGTGGTAAGAATGAATCTGTGTTTTCTAACTTCATTATACTTTTAGTAAAGTAAATAAAATTCATTATTTTTTGCAGAATGTGGAAAACTTCCATTTAAAATTCCTGTGGATTCGGAATCTCAAATTAATCCTAATCCTTGGTTAGCTGCTATTGTCCGAGGGGGTCTGTTTGCTGGTGGAAGACCACATTGTGCTGGAACTTTGATTAATGTAAAATATTAAATTGAATTTCAGTGGGCTTGTAAATATTTTCATGTACCTAATTGGTTTTCTGAAATTATAGAACCTGTATGTATTAACCTCCGCATCATGCTTGGACGGGTGAGTATTTGGTTCATTACAATATTTTCAATGATTCAGCTTTCGGGTAAAAGGAAATCAAATCGAATCCGTTACTTGACTGCATTTTTAATTCATAGAGCTTATGCATAAAATATTATGAAGATTAATTTAACTCATTAAATTTTTTTATCCAGCCTGTACCCAAGCTCGATTCAAGTATGGTTGACAGCCCACGACTCATTCGAATATAATCAAGCATCGTTTGGAAACATTAAGTTAAACGTACAGGAAATTATAATGCATCCGAATTACGACCGACGTTCAAAGAACAATGATCTTTGCTTGCTTAAGCTATCTCAATCTGTCGATATTTCGTCAAATAGTTACTTTGTTCCAGCCTGTCTGCCGGCCGGTAGCTACAATTTTGCAGGATCACTTGCAAAAATATCCGGGTGGAGTGACGGGAGAGCTTACAAAGTTTGCAAAGCTGATATGCCGATTTTGGACAACCAGGTTTGTAACCGGGACACGAGACATACGGGAAAAATCACAGATAATATGGTATGTGCCGGATACTTGACACCTACAAGGGTTGAAAATTGTATTGGAGACGCTGGTGGACCTTTGGTCAGTCCCAATGGTGGCCGATCAACTTTGGTAATTATGCAACATGATAATTGGTCGGATTAGAAAAATAATTAACAATCGAATCGACAGTTTAATCGATTCAAATGATAAAATATGATACAGGTGGGAGTAGTTAGTTGGGGATACGAAGCTAAAAATAGAGATTACACCCCAACCGTCTACTCTAGGGTATCAGGTAAACAAATGGTCCAAAGATGTGAAAGTTTAACTCAGGAGAGGTTCGATTTTATCTTAATCAACCCATTTTTTATTTAACAGAATTTTCAGACTGGATTCTTCATAATACTCGAGATGCAGATTGGTGTGGAGTTTAAAAATAATTTAATTCTAATATTTATTTAAGAACAGTTCAAATAAATAAATAAACCAATTTTAACCTGTTGTTTTTGCATTGTGAATTAGGCAAATTAAATTAATTGGGGTTTTCAAGTTCATATTTTATCATGGTCCCTAATTTTCCCAGTTAAAAATCCTCATAAATCTTATATTTCTAAGCTTAGCATGCATATGCATTATGAATTTACAAACTCAGCCTACTGAACATAACTGGAACTGGAAAGGGGAGATGCGACATATATGCCTGCGACATTTATGCCTGCGAGAGACATTTATGCCTGGAGACAAATATGCCTGCGACATTTATGCCTGAGACATTTATGTCTGGAGACAAATATGCCT
>JAQFYM010001658.1:0-30696 GCA_034694785.1 Agrenia bidenticulata | reverse complement strand
TCTTATTTGTTTTTTTTTTGTTTAAAATGTAGATTTTATTGGAACAAACTTAATAAAAAAATGTAGCGGTGTTTTTTTCTATCCGTTATGTATATTTTTATACTGCTTAAGTGTAATAAAAGTAAAGCATATACCTGTTTTTAAGCCTTCAATTCCGCACTGATGTTGCAATAAAAACCAGATAATTTAGTTACAAAAAAAACTGACCTAAACTAAATTAAACAAAAAAAAAAGACTACAAAAACCGTATACACTGATTCCCCACTTTATATATGAAATAATATATCGGCTTTGTTTATTGTAAAAAAAAGCTTATTAACCGTTTTTGATTAAAAAAAATATGTAGATTTTCTTATTCGTTTTTTTTGCAAATCTGCGTATTACAGCAAGTTATGATAAATGTTTGCTTACTTGCAAAAAAAACTCCAAGACGCCAACTATACCATATAGTCAATAACAGCGTATAAAGTGCTCGACAAGAGAAATCATAAGGTTTTACATCGCAACATTACAACCTTCTTGTAATTTTTGGTTTTTTTGGTACGAATACCAAATAAAAGTGAGTTGTAACGTATGTTTTTGTTTTTTTCATTGTAAAAAAGTTTTTCTGACGTGCCGTTTTTGCATCAAATTACAGATTTTTATGTGCGCAGATATTTATTACTAGTTAAAACACGTTTAATGCAATGCATAATACACAAAAAGTAGTTTAAAATCATATATCTTTGTATCAGGTTGGCTTACTTTGTATTATATTACACTTTTTCAACAACGCATATAAAACGATAACTGTATGGTCCGCTAGTTTTAGAAGCAAGTTTAATATATACTAATATGATCTGAAGTACGTTTATTGTGTTAGTAAACATGTCATTATGGTTATCGGGCATATTTTTGTACCGCAAAAAACTACGGCATAGTTAAATGCAACTGGAAAGCAATGCAGCGCCACCCCTTACGAATTCAATATTTTTACAACTATTTTTTAAAGCTAATAAGTTGCGGTATTGTACTTGACGTTTTGCGTACTGCGTACGAATTGAACAGAAATTAACAATACGCTGTTCTAAACACTCTTCATACAGGTTTTAAAAAAAGAACTATAGATTTACCAACATGTTGTTTTTTTTGCCGATTAAAACAACAAAAAATACGTACATAAGCATGTCTAGTTTTTTTATAAAGTAAATTTGTGGCCGTATTTGTGTTAAAGATTTTTTATTGGAGTGGCTTAATTGCCATAGAAAAAAAAATATTATTTGTGTATTGTTCGTTACGCCTTTCTATTTTTATAAAAAAAATTTATTTGCTCTACCCCACTTGTCATAGGTTTATTTCGAAATGGGAAAAAGAGATTGTAATTGTTCTTCCTCCAAAAAAAATGTATGTGCGTCTGGAGCACCACGTGCAGTCGTTTAAGCGGACAAAACAACACTATGCTTATTGCGATATGTACTTTACAAAGAAAATACTAACAAGATAAAGATGATTTAAAGTAAGTTGTCATGTATTGTGGTGTAAGTAGAAAAAAATAAATTGCATAAAAAAAACAACCTTATACATCTAAGCAACGCTCTTTACATGGCGCAATCTTACAAAAAGAAATAATCATTAGGTGTATATGCGTTTTGCAAGGCATACATAAATCTTTGTTAAAATTTTTTTGTTGGCCTTTTTTATTGCGTCTGAAACTCAATATTTTTATTAAATTGTTCATCTGTGATTTTATAATTTAATTACAGTAATGCAAGTGATCACGTATAAAAACTAATAAGCACGTATCAATTTATGATACAAAATACAAAAGTGCCCTGTATAAGAATCGTCGGTAGACTATAGTACTGCATTTTCATGATAAAATTTTTTTGATGGAAACGTCAGATGAGATTAAATGTTCCAAATAGCTAAGAACCATATTTACACAATATCCACTGTTTTTTTACAGAATACACTAAAGCTTAACTATCAAAAAACACAATGTAGCAAAAACTATAAGTAGCTGAAAGAAGACGTTACAGTGCTAAAGTAAATTTTTTTGTAAATTTTTTAAAACAAAAAAAGCAAAAAATTTCAGACGATATCAATTATATCACGGCTTTTTCTTGCTCATCTCTTAATGGTTATCTTGCGCTACTTTTATTTTTATCATTTAGATTAGTGAAGTAATTAATATTAATTGAATTTGTTTTTTTTTTCCGTAAAAAAACTAGTATTTAGTTGTGCAAACATTTATTAAAAAATTAGACTCTGTTTTTTTGCGTTAAAAAATGACAATTTTTTATCTTCCTGCATAGAAAAAAGATACTTTTTGCACCACTATCCTTTATTTTAAAAAAAATTTAAAAAAGTGCTATGACTTTGCATAAAGTTTAATTGCGTTAGTCTATGTAGTTTAGGCGTACTTTAAATATAAGCATCGCCAACAAAAAAAAATATGGCTTTAGTTTTTTAGACATTAACAACATTCGAAAGTTGGCTTTGCCTAAAAAACAACGAGTAATAAATTTTTCCTGAAAAAACTTAAAGTACTTTTTTTTTGTATTTAATCTATAGAAAACTGATATATCACGAATATCCCACCCTGTTAAGTTTGTATCGTTTTGTACAAAATTGTGTTGTTAGAAAACAGGTAAAAAGTACTGTTGAAAGATAAGTTTTTTGTTTCATTGTGTCTTATGTGGCAAAAAAACATTTCGGATATTTTTTCTTTGTTGGAGCATGAGAATTATTTTTTTTTTTTTTTGAACTGATTACTAATGTTTGTATAAAAAAAATGTTTGACGTAATATGGCAAGTTAAAAAAAATTCCGCGGAATTTTAAAACTAATCGGATGCGAAATATGACAAATTGCGCCAAAAATACAACAAGTAATCGTTTTTATTATTTTTTGGCATCATACAATTACTGTAGCGTTATTTTCAAATGCTTTTAAAATAAAAATCAGCAGTTCGCTGTATACGTAACGTTTGTTACCGCGTTTTTCAATTCATAAATGATTATCATTTTTGTCAGTTCTACGACTATAAAATCTTTTGTCGTAGACGTTAGACAATTAAAAACATTATAAAAAAATATTTTTAATACTTTATCAGCCAATAAAACCCTAAGTTACATTTTTAAAGATTAGTACTTTATTTTACAAGTTTATTTTTGTAAAATGACAAAAGAACCGCGTATATTAACACGATTATACATATACCTATATAAACCAACACTGTAAATTGACTCAAGAATATTTTCGTACAATACCCTGATAAATTTTATCAGTTTGGCATAGATTTGACCGTTATTATTTTGCATACAGCCAAGTTTTACATGTATTGTTTTGTATAGTTTTTGTTTTCTTAGTGAGTCTTAATATTTAAAGAAAAATTTTTTCCGTATTAACAGATGAAGTATCTCAATGAAACTATAAACTATACAATTATAACTTCAGTTTGCACGCTTTGGTAGAAATTTTTTTAAGAATTTTGAAATCTTAAAAAGTTCAGGCAAAATACAAGTTATGTGTTTCATTTTGTACTCGAAATGCCTAAAAAACAACTTTGCATGCTTTTTTTCTGCTTGTGATGACTCATATAAGATAATTTTCATGTTAAAAAATACATACCTACCACTCCTAAATTATAATGGAAGAAAAAATTGAATCAATATCGATTATATACCTTATGCTAAGTGCAATAATATAATGGTATACACGCGTAATATGATATACTATTGTTACAATAAACCTTATGTATTTCGAACATGTATTTTATATCTTCTGTCTCTTCATAAATGACATTTTATCTATGGATAAACCAATAAAAGGTAAAACCAAAAATAGTAAGAATAATTATACAGATCGTAAAGGTTTTGGGACCAAAGATTATATTACAGTTCAACAGAAAAATTTTTTTTACACATGAAGCTACTTTCGTGGTTTTGAAATTTTATATTTTGGTTTTTTTTATTAATAGAAAATATTAAAGAAATTTTTTATGCCGTATTTGCATTAAAATTGTTACATTTTGCTATTTGATCTTTTTTTTTTACCCTTTGTGTAATTTCTACTTGTAGACAGCTGAGTTTTATAATAACACGATACTTTTTTGTCCGCATGTATAGTATAAACTAATATAACATAAAAAAATTTTTTTATGTTTTTTTGTGAAGTTGTTGAATTCCTACTATTAATTACAAATTTTTGTTGACCAATAATCGTAACATACAAAAACTACAACACTTAAAACCGCGGTATTTGTAAAGATTATTGTGTTAGTATTTTTCTAACGTGCTTTATATACTTATATTAATAGTTAGCTGTATTTTTATTATTTTTTTTTTTGGGGTAGAGTTTTAATGTGCATTTGAAAAAAAAAAACTTTTCTTGTATAATTTTTACGGAATTTGTTATTGTTTTTAAACCTAATATTTTTTCGTATACGACTTTTTTTTTTATTTTATTTTGATTTTTGTTATTATAAAACAAAAAAAAAAATTAAACAAAAAAAAATCATGCAAATTGCTACCTTTAAATAAATTTTTTACCTTATAGAACCACCATAATATTTTTTTTATGTAGAATCTGCACCGGGTTTAATCTCGCAGATTTTATAGATTTTTATTAAAGGAGGGGATTCCCTTGTTACATCCAAAACCCTCCCCTCACTTTTACAACACTACTCGTAAGTCTTGTGATATACGCAAACCGTGGTTAAAAAAAATATATAAAAAAAAGTAAAAAGATGGCCTTTTAGTCTTTTTTGATTTTTGGGTTGTTAGTATGTTTATACTTAAAAAAAGAGCATTTTAGTTATTTTAATGATTTAAAGTTTAAGTAGTTAAGTATACATTTTTTTTCAAAAATGGGTTTTACACAAAGGGAATCTGATATTAGGATGTACTTTTAACAAAAAAAATAAGAATGCAGGTTTATAAAAAAAAAGAAAATTTTTTTTTCAACTGTAAATTGCGTATATTTTTTCGGTTTCAACAATTTTATAACTACGTAAATCATATAAATATGTTGTAAAAAACGTTTACTGAGCCAAAACAATTGTCTACACGCTTTTTTTCCTTTACCTTACTATACACGATTGACAGATTGTTGCAGCCTTTATCTGCATTTTTTAATTAGATTTGTTTTTTTGGGAGCGTAGAAACGCATTAAAGATTTTCAGTATAAAGAAACAAAGTTTACAGCTTTGAGATTAATTTTATCGAAGCACGAAGTCTAATAAAACAAAGTAAAGTGTAGGTCTTGTTTTTTGCGGACAGGCTTTACTTAAGAACACGATCAGTGACACTTATGGCGTGTTAACGTTTCTGCGTATGCATATTTTTTTTGCATATGCAAAAATTTTGCTTATGCATTTTTTGTCTTTTTTTAGAACTATATTGATGCAGATCAAAAATCGGCAAGAATTTACGCAAACGCAATGAAAAAAGTGTTTCTTTAAAAAAATTTAATAATGTTATATTCAATGCGCATCGACGATCGCAAAGTAAAGACAGCCTCAAATTTTGCATACGCAAAAACTAAACCGGACTTAAGAATCAGGGTACCGATTATCCAATAACTTCTTCACAATGTTTTGGTTATTTGATTGCATAACAAGTCAGTGTATTTCAAAGATTAAAAAACTTATGCACACAGAACATAAGTAAAAAACAAATACTTTAAAAATGCTAATTAATAAAGAAAAAGTTTACAAAAAAAATACCTGACGTTTATTCTCGTTAATGCCAAGTTGTCTAGCTGTAATATGCTATTGGCAAATCATCTAATGTCATACCTAAATTCTTTTAGTCGACTGTAAAACCGTAACAATCATACTAAAAAGCTTTGTGTCTATCATAAACCTGCATATTTTCCGGTCAACTATTGTAGTCATTTTTAACACAGTTGTATTTATTATCGATTTTGTAGCCAAACAGTTTCAAATATTTTTTTTGTTTATTTTTGTGTTTTGATATATGCTATATGGGTTGTGTAATTGTGTTTTTTTTTGTTTTTATATACAAATTTTATTTTGCGAAAATCAAACTGCAGTTTTTTTAGCAAATTATGCAAGTATATTTGTACGAAGGTTATTAATATTGAATGAATAGTAAAAGTATTTTGCTAAGCTATAAATTCATTTAGGCTCTTGCAACATTATTACAGTATAAAAAAGATTACTTTTTGTATAACTTTCGTTTATAATCGAACGAGTTTTTTAGCGATACTAAACATTTTTTTTTTATACTGCACTCGAAATTATGAACAATCTATACTACAGACACCTAAAAGTATGCAGGAATAATAAACTTGCACCATTTAAGATACTTTTTCAAAAAAATTAAGTGGGGTTCTAAAATCCATTTTGCAAGGGCAATAAGTATTTAAATGGGCTTGTAAAGTAGTTAATATTGTGAAAAAATACTTTAAGAAGACGCGAAATATTCAAGGCGTTATTTTTTTTGCAAAACGGAAAAAACTGTTTAAACTATAGTATTTGTTATATTATTTATATGCGGAAAAAATATTCGGGGTTTTTTTAATACAAGGATCTTTTTTAAAACCTGATATTAAAAAATTATCAAATTATTAATCTTTTAAAGATTATTTCAAACAAAACCACCACTAATACGCAGACAACTTTTTTATATGCAATTACAAATTTTATTTTATTGGTTATAAAATAATAACTGTTATATAACAAGTTTATATTATTTTGTTAAACACAAACTAAAAAGAAAACTACAATACTCTAGAGAGAGCATATTGCTACAAGGTGTAATAGTTAGTAAGTTTGTCAACAAGCTAAAGCCGATGTAAATATCTTTATCAATATTCTTTTTTTTTAAGTTTTTATCAACTCACTTTTTAGTATAAAATGCCAGCTACACTGTATCTCCATGTCAAAATTAGCTAGCTATATGTGCAAAAAAGTGCATTATTGGCGTTTTATGGCATTAATTACTACAATGTACGCAAACAAAGGTTTTTATTAAGGCAAACTTACGCATTTTATATTTAAATCTGTCTTTTATCTGAGCTAAAGAATGATATAAATACTTAAAAAATGATGTGCCTTTACACAGTGAAACGTGTATTATATGTCATATAAACTCTTTTTATTGAAGATTGGGTTTTTTTCCAAGTTTTACTTTTTGTAATAGAAAGATCTTGCGTGTTTTAAGTGAGTCTAGTCATTCATATATATGCGCCTATATATAAAAAAAACACAAATTGAAGGTATTGCTCTTACAAGAACAAAGATTTGCCCGTAATTATAGGCTTGATAAAAATAAAAATAAAAAAATTGTATTATTAGTACAATCTTAATTCATGCTTATAAGAAACAAGGAGTGTATATCTATGTAAAGTTTTTTCTACAATAAAAATTGTTCGATTGTAAAGTTGTGTTTTTTTTGACTAGTTCTGATTATTTAGACAAACATGTAAACTGTTGTATAGGTGCTACAATCTGTCAAAAGAAAATTAAAAAAAGTAAAGCTCCTTTTTTAAGCTGTGGTTTGCTTTTTTTACGAAGCTGCAGTAATCAAGGTTCTATTTATATCCTGTTTTTTTGCGCAGTACATTGTTTTTTTGTGTTCTTGTATTTGTAAGTTCGGTTGTATATTGAAAATGTTTGCTATGTATTTTTTTGTCGACAAAAACTATTACACGAAAAAAGATAAGAATACAGCTAAATACGCTATTTCTTATAGTATAAGAATAACAATACACATGCAAAAAAATCAGTATCTATATGCATTTTAAAGTTCTAAATACTGGACTTTATTTTTAATTGCTACGGTAGCAACGGTGGTGTTTGTGTGGGCGTTTACATTAAGCGGTAGTATGCTTGCTTTAAAAATTATATATGAATTTATTACTGCATTAATTGATTTCTAATATCGTAAACTTATCGTTTCTCATATGACAACACGACGCAACTTTGCTAAAATCTTGTACCAAGTGTATGTTAACTTTTTTAAACAGTGGCATTGCGGGTGCAATATATACAGTTCTCATTATTACTATGTCATTTAATCATCTTAAAATGGTGTTTTTGTGTAAGATTGTTTTATAATTTACGGTAATAATCTTTGTTTGATTTTACACGTATACTTGATACACATTGTGTATAATTTTTGGGTAAATAGTCAAGTATTTTAAAATATTAGTTAGTTTTAATTAAAGAAATTACAAACACAAAACAGTCTGATTAATTACAAAAAAACCGTAAAGAATTTAGGCGGTTTTTTATTGTTACTCATAATGTATTCAGACCATGTTAACCACTATTGTGAGTTGTTTTTTACTCTAAAAAAATTATTTTACGGCTTCTATTTTTTTCGAATGAAAATAATAAAAAAATTCAGTCTACATGTACATAAAAAGACAAAATAATATACTAATTGTAGGTTTTTTTAGCACTTGTAATTTTTTTTTTTAAAATTTTATTTTGATTAAACTTATTTACATTTTATCAAACTGGATTAAATCGCAGCAAAATGAAAGACTCACGTATACAAAAACACTTTTTTGTATTTGTTCACGTGCCATTATATACCTTTCCATATTATATACCATAATTCGAATCGTAAAAGCCAAAAAATTTTTGATTTACCATGGTTGATCCAACAGTTATTTTTGTTTTGTTTTTTTACAAACATTTTTTAATTGCGTCATGCCGTGTTGCGACAACTGGACTCGCAGGTTTAAATATGTATAGAAAATTAAATTATTATACAAAAAACGAACCCATGTGTGCGCATTTCTACAAATATTACAAAAAATAAAAGAAAGACACATGTTTCCTTTTAAGACAATACAAGTTCGCTAGTATCGTGGTGTCGCCGTAAATTTGTACCTGATTCAAAAAACCATTTACAAATACATGCAAAAAAATTTCTATGCTGACATTTTTCTTTGTTTTATATCAAAAGCTGTGCACTGTAAGTAAACAACGGTCATATTTTTTTTATGTACGGGTGTGTTGTTTTTTTGGAACAAATCTTTACCCACGAACTTATTATGAAATTTAGAGGTTACACAAAATTAAAAGCGAAAAGCAAACCAGGATAAAAAGTACAAAAAACACCACATGTAATTTTTCCACAATAAAAATGACATGGTAATCGGGTTGCGAATGATACAACTAATATGACATACAAAATTTTTTTTTTAGTTAAATTTGCAAAAAAACACAATCATATATATTTACCGCAATGAAATATTACAAGCCTGTGTAAACCAAAGCATCCAAGCATTGTTTTCAATTGGCTATAGTCATTAAAAAGTAACTAAGCTCTTGAAGACTTAAGCACATAAAAAATTAACAAAAATTGTTGAAAATATTTACCAGTTGTAACAGAAAATAGCTGAAAAAAACTGTTGTTAAGCAAATAAAAACATACTTTTAAAGATTAATGTATTAGCATGTATAAATTTATGGTAAAGGCTTTGTGGAAAAAGATTATTTACAGTTCTACAAAAAAAAAATACTCATAAGAAAACAAAGCACATATGCATAACGAATCTTTTGGCAAAAAAGTTTTGTACAAATCTCACTGAAACTTTAGACAGATGTGGATGTGATATATTAATATTATCATTGGCAAATTTTGCGTACAATAATTTTTCTCATATAAGTATGAAATCTTATAAACTAATAAATAGACAAGCCAAAAATATCCTGTTGTTTTATTAAAAAAGTGGAAATATTAAATTAAGTTTAATTAGATTGAATTTAATTTTCGCTTTTAGAAATTTATAAAAGAAAGCTTGTAAGAAATCCGGATATATGCTTTAAGAATGGTACTGCAAATGTACATTCATAAAAAGTTGACTGCTCAAAATGTGCTACATGATGTGTAAATTCGGAGTTCCATCATGTTGTTCATAAAAATTCTTCCTAAACGAAACGACTACTTGAAATATAAAACAAATAATAACAGTTGACAAAATTTGCGGTTTTTGTATAATGATGCTGGTCAGTAACAACATGTTAGTAAGATGCACTGGTCTTTGTTGTTCACATCAGCTTTATGCATTTTACTCTGTGTGGAGAAAGACACACATCATGCGACATTACAGAAAAAAAATGATACCGTAAAATGATTTTGCAAATTTGTACATTTTCAAAGTAAAGACATACTATAAAATCTTAGGGATATCGTAAATACCAGAAATAGAAAATTATGAGGTAAAAAATGTCTTAACCCGTAAAAAAAAGTACATAAATGCATTAAAATGCATTGTCATAGCACGAGTATTACTATGTTATCATATATTTATTATGTATATTTTTTTATACATACAATTTCTACAGATAAGAAAGTATCTTTGCCACGAAAAAAAAAACACAATTTGCCTCATTTTAGACCTACCGCAAACTTTTGATGTTGTTGCATATAAATATGCACAAGAACAGCATTGTGTTTGTATTCATAGCTTTTACAAGGCGGTATAGAGTAACAAAAAACTTAGTATAAATGGCAAAATTTTTACTAATGACAAAGCGTGCTTACAAAAACTCCGAAATAAAGATAAACATTCCATTTTTTTATTATGTAAAATAAAAAAAACAAGAGAATTTTTTTTGCAATTTAGTATAGTCATAGACTGCACTTTTTTAGTTCCCTAAATGTATTTCAATCTATAAAAAATATATAAGCCGACACAAAGTCTGAATAAAACTAACGACGTGTATGTAACACAATGATAATAGTGCATTCACATATAGACTTTTTGAAATATTTTTTTAAGCATGTACGATAGTCAGACTGGCAAATAAATCAATTTTTTAATGATCTCAATGCTTATAAACAGTTTTCAGTGATAAAAATTTGCACAAAATATTTAATTGTAAGCTGTAGTTTAGATTTTGAACTATAAAAAATAACAAAAAAAATACATGATCTGTTGTAAAACAATTTTCGTTAACAGCATGACAGAAAGTAAAAACAGAAGGCATAATGCTATATAGTGTTGTAAATATAATTTTCACTTTTTTACTTTTTGACATGACGTGCAAGAAAATTGCTTTTACAACACATTAGTTTTTTTTTTTTATGTTTTACCACAGTTCTTAATTAAAACTACAAAAGTTTTACAGACTATATGTTTAATTATTGTAAAAAAAACACATTATGAGATTAGATTTTACAAAAAAGTAAACCAATCTCTAGTTGCCATTTGAACTTACGTACAAATCCTTTACATTGAAACTATGTGAAAGAGGCAACTAGTAATGAAGTGTTTTTTTAGTGTACTTGCGCGTATTATGATTTCACAACAGTGTTTATTATTGTTAAACTACTTTTCAAGGATTCAAATACAGCATTAAGATCAGTCCTAAAAATTGGTAGCATTTTTATAAGCAAATAATAACGAGTAAAAATTAATTATACAAAATCGTGTACATTAGAGGGTAAAAAGATACGCAGAAATGTTAAAGTTGCCAAAACAAATTTTTTTAAAAAAATAAAAACTAATACACCCCAAATTTTTGTTCAGTCGTATAAAAAAAAAAAAAAAAAAAAAAAACATCAAGTAAACTGATTCACATTTTTTGAATTGGTTTTTGTAATTTTTAAGAGACATGTGAAACGACTGTGTTTTTAAATAAAGAATTGCAGCTAAAAGTGCTGGGTAGAAATTTTGTATTATAGATATTACTTAAAAAGCAATACTACTATATTATATAAAGACACTAAATACACAGAGTTATGCATCTAGCCAGACAAAACAACAAAAAACAATCTTGCTATATGTTTTATTCTTTGTCATTTTAGTTTGTGTATTTTGCTACCATCTTTTTTTGCCCTTCTTTTGATACATAATTGTCGTTTATAACATTTACTAAGTTGCTAAAAAAATATTTTTTTATGTGCTTTTTTGTTGTATTAAATTAACATTGGTATTTTTACAACTATTGTAGTAATTTACAAGACCTATATTGCTTTTTTACGAAGTGGTGCGCTTTTCCTACATTTTCCTACTTTTTAACCTTTTAATTAAGTCAGACCAAGTTTTTTCGCTTTATTGGTATATATGAGGTGCAACATAAACTAATGAACATCTATAAATTTTATTTGTACGGTGAATGTAAAAAACTGTAATTTCTATATTATCGCAATTAAAAAAGACACAATTACATTTACTTAATAAAATCAGCTGTCTTAAAAAGTTTTTGTCCAACTGCAAGATAATACTGTGCAACAAAAGAATTAAGTGTGCATACTAAAAAACAAAGCGGAACACATATTTATATTGAGATGCAAGTTATAAAAGAAGCCAAATATTAAGAAAAAACTGTTTTGCCGTTGAGTTGTATAAACAATCACCTTAAACAGAAATTTGCTTAATTATGCGCTTGTTATATATATATCATACTAGTTTGCACAATTAAACGTTTTTTGTGCTTTACTGAAAAAAAGTAAAACACAAACACTAACGCATTCTTTTTAGGTGTTCTCTTACAAATAAACGTATTTATTCGGTTTCTAAGCAAGTTCTCGGCGAAAAATGGTTTTTAGCAAAAAAAACTTTTGTCTTTTTATGCAGACGATGTTCTAACGACCTTTCAAAAGGTGTTTTTGTGTTACACAAACGTTTTTCTAAAAAAGAGTTTTTTGTATGTTCGTTTATTTTTAAAATCTACTTAAAAAAAGCTGTTTTAAAAAAATTTTTTTTGGTATATGTGTGTTTGCATGCGATAATAATTAGTTTTTCCTAAGATAAACTTTTTTTGATTTACGTGTATTTAATCATACAACAGAATACCCAAAAAATATATATATATTTGCAGATAAATAGTACTTCTTTTACTTTCTTTACATTTTTATCTTATAAATCTTATGAACAACCTTCAAAAAAACGAGGAGATTAGATTAAAAACACAAAGTTGTACCATAAAAGCCTTCAGATTACTCTTAACATGTTGTAGTTATTTTTAAAAGTTACTTATCCATTAAAAATACAGATGTGTATTTTTTTGCTTTATTTCTTATACATAACATACATTTATGTTTTAGGTTAAATCACATATACAAGATTTTGTTGCTTAGGGAATATAAAGTAATCACATATATGTGATTTTGCTGCCGAAAGGGTTAAAGAGTGTATAATTTGGCAGTCTACATAAAAATTTCTTTTCTTGTTTTTTTTATATTTATATAAAATTTATTTGTGTTATTCATACTTTTTATTATCTCTGAAAAGTTCGAATACTAGTACATAACTAATACACGCATCTATTAGACAGTTGATGTAAGCAAAAACAGTCCATAACAAGAAAGCGATATGATAAATATTGCCAAGATGTATGCTGATTTAAGCACAACTTCTACCACCATACGTCTTGCATTAGATATATTTTCAATATTTTATACGAGATGCTCGTTTTTGTTATACAGATTTTTTTATATAAGTAGGGTGTAATTCGTATACTTCATGATTTTACGCATGGAGTTTTCGTGCAAATTGGCCAATAAAACATTTCCCAATTGTAATATTTCCTTTAGAAAATTTCTTATTAGAAGCTTGTCTGATTTGAAAATTTTTAGTTAAAAAAAGTTAATATTTAAATAGTTCCGAGCTCAAACAGTTAAATTTTTACAAATATTATACAAAATTAATCTTTAAAAGTTTATGTTATCGTAAATTATTTTTTTTAGATAATATGTGGTACTTACTTCAATCCATATTATAGGGTATTACATCCACCCTCATGCGGTGAGCCTTTCAGACAATCCTTGCGTTTGGTGTACATCTTTCCCATTTCATCATATTGTATGAGGTATGTGTCTCGTCATTTTATTGCTTACATAACACCTGTTTTCACTAACCTTTTCTTTGTTTTTTGTGTACGTTTTTGTGCAGTGATATTCGTATCTTCAAGTTAATCTTATATTGTTTTTTACCTTTATGTTAGATTCCCCTTGCTTAGTTTTCCTCGGGCTATCAATATGCCACTCTTTTGCTTTGTATCTAACCAAAAGTGTATAGCATCTATTGGCTGCATATAATAAGCGATGTGAAATGTATTGCTATTGCTGCTGTTACTAAAATCTAGCTTGTGTTCAATTGACCCACTTTGCTGTTTCTTGTAGGCGGTACATAAATTTCTTTTTGCTCGTCACTTTGTCGTGTCGTGCATGATCTCTGTTAACTGGCTCATATTTTATACCCATTTGTCTAGATATGTGCTTGGAATACTTCATTTTTGTTTTATGGGTCGTTTTATGACATTTAAATATCTAGTAATACTCCGTCACGTAACCAATTTGCCATTGCAAAAATTATACTTTCGCATAATTTATCTTTTAAAGATGTTATGCAATTATATCAAGAAAATTCGCCCTTTCCTATAAGTACATATACTCCTGCTTCTAAAATCAATAGATCATGCTCCTCTTTTTTTATTCTATAGCTTTTTTAAATTCTGATTTTTTTCTTATTGCTTTCCTGTTGAACATCCTGCATTTTGCACAGTTTTCTATTGTTGTCGTAATTTTATTTTTCATTCTGGTCAATAAAACTTTTTTTTATACTTTGGTAAACACAAAAAGCAAATCCATGTGCTATTCCATTATGCGGGTTATAAGTGAAGTCTTATTTTTCTAGAGCTATGGAAATGATTCTTGTCTCGCCATTGTCGTGCATACATATATCGATGACATCTTTCATTTCTGCGTGCTTATTGCATTTTCTTTTCTTATTTTTCTCCTGTCTCCTTCTCAGTTTTGAAATTTTCTATTGTGTTGTCTTTCGGACGTCTAAGTATATCCGCAATTCCCAGTTCTTAACTTTTTATATACGGTATTATGAAATCATGCACTTGTATTTCTTCTCTTTTTCTTTTTATTATGTTATTATTAAATATTGGTTTCGTCCGTATGTATGTTAGTGCTCGATGATTGCATTAAAGTAGGATGTGTCGACTTCTTAACTCATATTCAAATTTACGTATGCCGAACACGACGGCATACATCTTCTTCTCTAATATGATATATGATTGTTCTGTTAGAGTTAATTTTTACTTGCATATTGGATGAAGCTTCTTATCCCTCGGTCATCGATCTAATACAGAACGGCGTCCAAGTCAATTTTGGATTCGTCATTTTTTGAATATTGGATTTTTATGCTTTGGCAAATGCATTATCTAGTGCACCTATAATTGTTTACAATTTTTGAACTCTTCTTTCATGCTATCTGTATATTTCCATTTATTTGGATCTGTCACTGTAAGGCTATTTGTTCAATGAAATAAAAGTTCTGCTGCATTAAAGATAAAAAGACGGAACCAATTCATTCTTCCTAGCCAGATTCTTATTTATTGTACTGATGATATGTTCATTGTTTTCAATATTCCCTCTTTCTGCCTTCTTAGGGGATCATTTCTTCCCCGTACATTTTTGTTCCTAGTACTGTAGCCTTTGTTTAACCAATTTGTAATTTGCTGACATTTATTTGCATATGGTTCTTAAACAATTTCCTTAGCACTTCTAATAGTGAAGCATTATGTTCTTGTTTTGATTTTGCATATGTAATGATATCATCTAGGTATATTTCACTATCTATCCGGCAAATTCCTCAAGTTACTTAGTCACTACTCGTTGCAGTATAAAAAGGCTATTTTTATACGCCTGCACCATGGCGTTAAATTCGTAGATGGCCTTGTTAATTTCAAATGCTGTTATTGAAATGTGTTCATTTTCTGTTATAATGCTAGCGAAAGCTTCTTTAAGGTCTACAACACCATAATATTGTATTTTGTATGTGCTCTGCGTATTGCTTATCAATTGTTTTTAATTGGTATACTTCTTTGATTACTAGAGAATTTAATTGCATAAGCTTTGACACATCTCTTGACTTTCATTACTTTTACCTACAAATCTTACAGGGTTTTACTATAGACTAATCGATTTTCTAATAATGCCCTGTTTAAAAAGTTCATCTACATATACAATTGTCTCGTTCCACTGTGCTTAAGGTACTATCAATCCCTTTTGGTTGTCAATCTTCCCGCTTTTAGTTTGAATCTTGCATTTTTCTATTTCGCAAAATTTAAAGGAGTTCTCTTGTTAGTGAATTTCGATAACAGAAATCTTATTTATTTCTTCACAAGTATGGTTTTTTTCTGTGGGTTTAAAATGCTTTTGATTATTATAAAGAGGTGTTATGAAGGCTTGATTCTTTCTATTAAATGAGCACCTACACGCGACATGTCAATATGTATTACACCTGTAGCATCAAATGTGTTGAGTCCTCATATACGAAATTCTTTTCCAACGTAACCTTATCTTTCCATCCCTCTTTCAAATCATTGGTTTTTTTTTTTCTCTTTCCATTTATAATCTGATTTCAGTTTTGCAAATTTTTGTTTGGCATTTTCCCTCTCATGTTTTCCACATTCTTTTGGCATTCAACTATCGTCTTCTCCATAGAACTTATTGCCACATCCCATGTTTTTACTTGCTTGGTTTTTAATGTCTGGCATTAGCAGACCTACTAATTCAATTCTTCTGATACAATTCCGTTAGCCAATGTTTTTCGGCTGCGTGTGAGCTGCTTTCATCTTGAAGTTAATTATTCTGGCTTCATTTATTCCTCTTGATAGATGATCAAGTAAGTTATCGTGTTTCATTAGCAATCTGGCTAATATCAATGCTCTTCGGGGCATTGTCGGCTGGTTCGGCCCCCCTCGTGGTATTTATTCCAATCCATATTAAGGGGTACCACATAATATCAAAAAAAATCTGATAATATAAAAATTTGCAAATTTTCCTAGTGCTATAATTTTTTGTTTCCAAAATTAGGTTAAAACCAATTTGTGATTTTAAAAAGTTTTTTTAAAAATTTTGTTAGTATTTTTTTTTAAAGTTTGTCTTTGAATTTTTTTTAATTGTAATTTGATAAAATATTCTTTTGTGAAAATTTCATAATCTGATTTTTGTATCCTAAAATGCTATACTTTCATTAATCATTTAATATAAAGATTCTTTTTAATGGAATTTTTTAATTTCAAAAATTTTTCTCATATAAAAATTTTTATCGAAAAATTTTGTTAATCAAATCATTTTATAATTAAATAAATTTATAATTGAAACATTTTGTACCCGGTAAATTTTTATTACGGTAATTTTTAGACCAAAATTTATTAAAAGAAAATTTTTTTATTTTGAAAAATTTACCGTGGGACATTATAAAGTAGACACGGCATTAATTTATAAATAGATTAATCCGGACGGAATTATTTAGGCGAAGTACACCGCTCAGAAAGATCCGGACAAATTAATCCACACACAAAATACTGCCACGCAGATTTAATTTGACCTTTAATGTTGTATAATATTTATTTTTAGTTTTCCTACAGTTTATTAAAAACATTTTTTTCTCCATATATAAAAATTTCTATAATAGCATTAAAAAAACATTAAAAACGCCCAACAGGTAATTAAATGGCTTGCCACTTAAAAAACGTGTTTTGCAAATACGTGATGATAAATTGATGAAAGTGAACTTTAAAAACATTTTGGGTATCCGAAAAAAATACATTTATTTCCAAAAAACGTCGTTACGCTAGAATGGTTTTCGCAAATGCTTTTTGAACTTAATAAAAACAACTGGCAGTTACAACCAATTTTTATATGAGTAAAACGTTTTCTTAAAATTGGAAATACACGTATGAAAAAAAAACATATATTAATACAAAACCGATTTTTAAAAAAAGTTTTTTTTTTTTGTTTGCAAAAATAATCACAAGCGTTTTTTGCAAATTTTTTTTTATTTTAAAAACTTTTTTCGAAAAATCCTTGTTTTTTGCAGCAAATAAAAAAGCTTTTTTTTTTTGTTTGATAACATACTTCAGTAGAAAATTGTTTTTATGTGTTTTTGCACACTAAAAACTATAAGCCAAATCTTTGCATCCACATTGTAGTACTTTTACAGGTATCTGTATTAAACACAAAAATACGTTTATAAACTAACTATAACGACGATATAGTCAATTGTTTACTTTAGCATTAACGTTCATTTTTTTTTTTTTTGTTATGTTTTTCCGTGTTTTATTATTTTTTATAATACGGTCACCAGGCCAAAAATCATAAGTGAATATGCATGGATATACGATAAAACGTGTTACAACGGCAGAGGTTCCGTTACGTAGAAAAGACATGTTTAGACAATATTTTTTCTTTAAATGTGTTTCTTTTTAAAAAGGCATTTAATCTGTTTCAGAAAAATAATGTTTTGATACATGCTAACTTAGGCTTGATTTTTAGTATCATAGCTTATAATTTTTGTCTTAGAAAAGCATTTTTTATTTATCTGTATAAAACTGATTAAGTATGCTTTAGAAAGAAAGTAAAAGACGCAAATACTTGTTCAGTGTTAAGATCTTTGTAAACATACAACAGATGCGAATTTTGGCATGTAAATGCATATCATAATACGCATATAACGTTTTTTTTCATATGTTTATTAGCAGCGACTATACAGATAGTATCAACGGATGAGGCACAAAAAAGCACACATAAACGATACGAACCATTTTATATATTTTTAATACAAATTATTTAGTCAATACAACAGAACAAGAGTCTTGAAAATATATTTTTTGAATATTTTGCCGCTCCAAAAACAGATCTTTCCTTAAATTAAATCTACAATTTTTTTTTTCTCAAGGGCACCTCTCTTTTCTATGCTATGCTACTATATATTAGGTACCCATAGAAACCCAACAGATAAAATACACGATTTTACTAAGCGTGATGTAAATCTGAGGTATTATTGCAGTCGAATACAAAATTTTACTTTAAAGCGGATAATGTGTTAATTTAATTAAAAATGCACCGGTACTAGTGGTTGAGAAGTTGACACTTTTACAAAAAAATGAATAACGAATAAAACCAAAAAAATAAACCTGATTATTGCATATAGTATCGGTTTTATATGCTATAAATTTCGTTATGCCAAAAAATGTATATTTTAAGATAAGTTTCGTTTAAGAAAGACAAAAAAGTGTAATAAATTTTCATGTAATTGTATTTTAAGTATTAAACTTAACAATATTGAAAAAAATATAATGTAAAAAGGCGTACCGGTAGACCTCTATGATGCTTTACGATGGAAATAATATACACTGAAATAAAAACGTACTTTATTACTATTAAGCACCCCTTAAGGTTTACTACATCAGCAAATATATACAATAAAGCAAATACTATTTGATATTATAGTGATTATGTACCTTAATAGTTAAACATTACTCTTTTGTTAAAGAAAAATGGATTACTAGATTTATTGTCATAATTAAGCAAAAATGTTGTCAAATAAACAAAAAGTTGAGGTTCATGTTTTGCATATAAAGGTGCTTCGATTTTTGTTTTTTGTGCATAATTTAAATAAAAGAAGAGTGAATGTGCTTTTCATGTTATTTGTATTATATACTTCTATTTTTGACAAATGTAAAATTCTTATACTGCGCGCCTAAATTTAATTTTATATAATAATTATAACGCTTATTATTTTTTAAAAGTGTATATAACAAGCATAACACTACAAATTTTTTTTCTTAGTTGTCATTAATAGCATTAACCGTCTATAAACAAACATAATTTTTAAATTAACACTCTAGAAATAAAAAATCTATAAATCTAAAACAATACGAATATTTGTTCCAGTCTTTTTGTCTCAAAAAACGAATTCGTACTTTCTCGTAGTTAAACCGAATACGTTCTTTTTACCGAATACAAATTATTCGGTTGCAACCTCTTACCGGTACCCTTTGGCGAAAAAAACGATATTTGCTGTGGATTCTCTAGTAATGTCGACTAACTACAAAGCTGAACGAGTCGTACGAATATTAGTAGCAAAACACAGCATTTTTTTTAAAAAAAACAGACCAAGGCTTTTTTATGGGATTGAAAACTGCAAAAAATAATAGCAGTATTCATCATATAAAATAACGGAATATAAGTGTTTTGGGTTCTGTTTTTTTTTAATTTCTTGCATTTTCTAATTTCGAATTACTAATTTGCAAAAATTGTTTCTTTTGTTACAAAAAATAAAAAGTTTGCTGTCAAACCTACGGTAAAAATTTATATGTGTACTTGAAACATTTAACATACAATTACAAGTGTTTTTAAAATGAACTTATACAGATAAATACTAGAATGACCATTTTGTTAAAGCGTTATTGCACATAAAATGTAAAGGCATTATATACTAGTTTTTGTGCAAATTCTAATACATAGAGTTTAAGATTACAAATCTAAATGTAAAGAAAGCAACGAACAATACAGCAAAATCTTAATTACAGCTGTCTGAAAACGCAAATATTTTTCGTCAAAAAATATGCCACATATGGATATCAAAATTTTGATTGCTGCTAAAAAATTAGACTCACTGCGCTCTGCTGTATAAGTATTTATTGTGACCATTTTTATGATATTTTGCATAATGACAACAGCGTATTAACATAGTAGATCGAATATTATAATAAAATATACTTGCTGCAATATAAGTCTTGCAAAAAGCCTTCAAACTCAACTGCAATGCTTTTTTTATGCGAAAATTGATACAAATAAAACCACTATTCTTACTTAAAAGAAGTTAATGTAAAATAGTTGTTTTCTGGCATAATTTTGTAAAGACTTATTATACGGTCATTTGCAAACATGGTATTTACTTTTTTTTTTGTATAAACGTTACCTGGAAACTACCAGTTGAGTCGCACAAAATACATTCTGTTGTAAGAAATCTTGTTTTATGATGTTGTCGCCTTTATCCAGCAAAAAAAAAGAATGTGTATTAGAACTAAAGTTCCGTACAAGATTCGGATCTTAGAAAAAGCCACAAAAAATCATATTAATAAACTAAAACATAACGTGATATAAAATATGATTTTTTACACGTATAATGTTTGTAAATTAGAATTTAATTGCTTAATTTAATGCTTGTCCGTTTTTTATAAACCAACAAAAAATTATGCTTTTATTGTTTTTATAATAAGAAGATTTTTAGAAGATGCATACAAATAGAACATTTTACAAATACTACGAAAAAAAAATAAAAGTAAATAATACGATAAATTTATGTTGTAACAAATATAGGTCCTTAAAAAAACTATGGCAAAAAGCTTGTCTTGAAATAAAGTACTGTAAAGGAATAAAAATAATAAAAAAACGGAAAAGGAAGATTATGAAAAAAGCAGAAAAATAAGATATGACAGTGTTAAAAACAATTCGCAGAGTATCTTTTGTTATAATAAGTTAGTGTAAAAGGAATTGGAGACTTTTTCTTTATGTATTTAAATTTTGAAATATGGTATTTTTGTAAAACCCTCATAAAATTAGAAACTGAGCCGCAGTAAACAAGCAACTGCAGAAAAACTCAAAAAAAACAAAAAACAAATACCACTACAAGGACTTTTTTCGTTGATCTTTTATGCTTAGGATGTACATTTATTAATAAATATACTTATTTAGTATTTCGAAGCAATTATAAAATATGGCGAACACAAAAAAAAAAAACTTTCGGTTGTGACTTACTGCTTTGATTTTACGTAAACAACTATAAAAAAGCCCTTTAACTACATAAAAAAAATATTTAACGATATTTTGTGGTTTTATTTTGTATTTTTGGTTCATCTCTATCCAAATATAGTACAAAAAGACTTAAATATTTATAGTGTTGTTATTTTTGCAGGCAAATGGCATTGTGTCCTACATCGTATACATATTATTAAACGCATACAGTTGATTGCGCATTTGAAAAGATTTTTAAGTGTCATAATATTAAACCTAGTTTTTCGAAATGCAACAAAAACTTTAAATGGCACCTAAATTAGTTTATTTCTTTATGTAATATAGGCGTCTCGAACTCAAATGCGTATGGTTCATAAAAATACATGAACTCGTTGTTCTTACGATATATAATGAATGTTGTTAGTACTAAAATACATATATATATATTTTCTGTAATAGATAGTACTATATATGTATAAAAAAACCCATCCGTCAAGTTTTGTTTTTGCTAAGATATGTTTTATTTGGAAAAGTTGTCTCAGATAGCATATTACAGACAAATCAAGCTGTAAATGTAGTTCATAAATGCTCTTTGATGCAATTAAATCACTAGAAAAAACGTATTTATTTCTACATATAGTAGATGTAATTTAGTAGTTTTTAAAAATACCATTTGCAATATTTATCACGTACATTTTTAATCCGGTTTAGTAAAAACAGTTCTTTTAGTGTTTAGATGCATTGTGTGCATTTTTAATAAAAAAATGTATCAGCCGAACTACTTTAAAGTAAATTGTAAGAAATTTAGTATAAAAAGCGTTGAGTCTGTAGTTTTTTTGTGTAACAGACAAGAGGAAAACTGTTATCATGCATAACCAGGCCTTTATAATATTATAGTGTGTTTTATATTTAAAAATTTTTTATAGAAATATAATATATTGAATAATAAAAAAATAATACAGGGTAAAAAAGGCAAAATAAAATGCAATTCATTGTCTAATGACAAAAAAAAACGCTTCAAAAAAAATTTTTCGTATGGATTACAAACCTGGCGAAGCAAGAGAAAAAGGGCCGTATAGCCGTTTGTTTGCTAAAGATTTTACCTGCTTAATCGAAAATGAATGATGTGTTGTCGAAGACACAAAAAACATGTTTTTCTGACAAGAGAATTTTTCTTCTTGTTTGCGGGCGATCGTTGTTTCGTAGACTTGCGGATCTAATGTTACAACTTTTTAATTGCGTTTAACAGTTTTTTACTTGTGGATTATATCAGCAAAATTACTATTTTTAGTTTCTTAAAAATTACCTATAATCACTTCTAGAAAAGCTTTTGGATTCCATTACTTTCTTACGAAAAATCCGGGATAATTTTTTACTCTTTGTATTTTTTGTGTAAACACCATATAAATAAAGTCCATACATTATTCTTAATTTAAACATGTTACTAGCCTGTTACGGGTATTAACCCTATGTAAAGTATAGTTATATGTATCCCGAAACAATAGTACATTGCGGTTATACAAGCAAAAAAAAAAAAAACTTTTATATTAAAAGGTATGCGCGGTTACTTTATTGTGTTTTGCGCTTTAGATAGTCAAAATGCTACTATATACGGGCAGAATAAGTATATTTTTTTAGTTTGTAGAATCCGTGAAAAATGTAATAAAATATTTGCCAATATTACAAAATATTGTTTCATGAAAAATACAATATTATATAAATATTTCAAATAAAACTGTATTGTTATATTATTAGAAGGGCTTGCACAAAACGCAAAAAAAAACAAAGACTATAGCCAAGATTAGATACTTTTACTTTAAATTTACACTTTACTTATCCCGTTAAACATTTCTTAAAACGCACATGCTTTTTTTCTGTGCAGCTGATTACTATAAAATAAACAAATATACTTACGCAGCGTTTTTTTGAACAAGAAGATACTCGCAGAAATTTTATTTATTACGACCATGCAAAAGTAACAGTATTACTATTGGTAGTATAACACAAGAAAAACAATTGCAATATGCGTGTTTTTTATTGTGTCTACTACAGTAATTGGCTTTTTAAAACGCTTAGTATAAAATGGCGTGTGATGGTGTAGTACACCACCTACCGTTTGCATATTGCTATGCCAGAAGTTGAAGTGGGTTTTCTTTTGACAGGTTTTTTCGATTTTGCAAATCTAAATATAAATTTTAGTATAACTGTTTACAGAAAAAATACATAATGAATTTAATACTTAAAAACGTTGTTAAACATGCATATTTTGCATTGAAATACTGCACACAACTAGGTAAAATATCAGGCTTCGCTTTTTTGTTTCCACCGTAGAAATATTTTGTTGTTTGGTAAGGCGTGTATTCAGTTTATCTGTGCTAAAAATTTTGTTATCATTGTTTCGTTTTGCTATATAGGATGTGCTTTTCTATAGCAAGTAAACAAAATAGTTTTTATTTTTTCTTTAGTTTTTGCTTTTTTAGTGTTCTACTTCTTTTCTGACGTGTAATGACACAAAATAAACACCATGGGTATAACTAATCAATTAGGGCTAAAGGGGACTTTTTTTATATTAAAAAGTATTTACTATAGTTTTTTTATATGCAAAAATACTATAGGTAAAAGTTACCGAAGATAAAAAAACATAAAAATATATAGAAGAGAGTTTTACCATGGTACAACTCAATGCACGCCTTCGATACATTTTTCCGGGATATCAAGAATAGCACATCAAGTGTTTTTTTTTGCATTGAACAGCTACCTACAATTACTACAAAAAATATACAGAAGAACATTATAATATGCCTCAAAAGTTGGGATTTTTGTATTATATTACGCTTACGTACTGGTTTATGTATTTTATAAATATTTAAAACAAATTATATAAAAACTTGTTTTTTAAATGTTCATATTTTTTAAAATTAGCATAAAATTAACACGCTGTCGAGCTGTCGTATATCTGTCAAACTTTTTCGATTATAAACCTTATATTGCTAGTATTTTAATTTTTTAAAAGCACACTCTTTCAAGTTACCCAAGCATTTTTAATGCATGTAAAATGATTTTGCGATTTGAAAAGATCTGGTTAAGGGTATTAAGTAAAATTCTGTAATTATGGTACAAACTTTGCATTTTTTTACATAAATCACAATGCAAGAATTTTATATAACGCTTGCCAATAATAAGTAAGGGTTTACAAAAACTCTTAGAAATGCGTTTTTACTTTTGCAAAAATGCAAGTTTTTTGTTTTGAGCGCAAAAAATGTAAAAGATATTATAAAAATCTGGTTTTCAATAAAAAAAAATACATAACGTGTCGTTAAGGCAAAGAGTATTTCTGTGACGGAATCGCTATTCTTTAAAAACGTATCATTTTTCTTTTATTTTTTATTTACAGGTTTTTGTATTGTTTAAACATGAAAACGTGTATTTTTTGCATGGATTAAAAAGTTTTCAACTAAAAAATAGTGCAAGTTTATACTTCAAAATTTCCATTGAACAGTATTTACAATGTTACGACTTAATAATTATATAAAGATTTTACTAGATACGCTTTATCAGATATTTTTTTTTTTGTAAGCGAAAGCCTTTAAAAGCCTTTTTGTAACTCAATACTAATAATACAGAAAAATCGCTTAAAATGTATATAGAAACACCTTTTCGATTATTAAATGTGTGCGTACTAACTATAGGCATTCTCAGTCACAGTGGTGTAGCCAGGGGGGGGGGTGGCACAGGGGGGCACGTGCCCCCTAGAAAAAAAACGTAGCCTGAATTTAAGGGGGGTCTTTTTTTTGGAACCCCAGAATATGCGAAAAAAATATTTCCTATAAAATTTGTATTTTAAAGAATTTATAAAACTTTTTACAAAAAAAAAAAAACATTTTTTTTTGTCGTTCTAACTCATTTATTTTTATGTGCCCCCTCCTAAAAAAAATCCTGGCTACGCCACTGCTCAGTCATTTAGTTCTATATAAGCACCTTTCGCGTCTACTCATATAATTAATCGTAACGATATTATCACGCGTCAAACTGTAAAACAATTAACAGGATTTTTTTTGCATGATTATACCTGCAGTCTAAATTTGCAACGTACCGTTGTTGCTAATATGCATTGGTTTGTAAAAAATGCAATGAGCGTTTTTTTTGCGCGCTTAAATACAATGTTTAAAAAATATAAGCGTAAAATGATTTTGGACAGACAACGCGCAGTACTTTTATGCGTTTTGCGCGTAGTTTGGTTGCCAAGTCAACAATATTAAATACATATGCAACCTAAATTAACTGTGTATGTAATCAAATAATTTATTTTTGGCAATAAAAGTATGCTTTTGAGGGTATCTCAGACATCTTTTTTAACAATCAATAAAAACTTTCAATGTAAACATAAAAAGTTATTATTAACAAGATAAGAAATATTAAAAACATTGTTTTGGATAGTACTATTATTTAAAATCTATTATGGACGCAAAAAGTGCACAAAAAACAGAAATATGTTCTACAAAAAAGCAAAAATACCTTGATGAAAAAAACAAGCCACATACCTAACTAAATGCACGATACAAACAAAAAAAGCATTGTTTTTTAGTCTTCTATGTTTGAATAATACAATAGATTAAAAGAAAAAGGCCCAAACCATAAGAAGGAAAGACGAGAGCTTTTATTGATTATAAAATGTGTTGATTAGATTTGTAGAACTTTGTACATTACTTAGTGAGTTTTTTTTCACTTATTTTTTTTGAGTTTTCTTTGCTAATTTTTTAATAGTTACAGACTTTAATTTTTCCCCATAAAGAAAAAAAATGTATTTTCGCTATTTTACCACAGTTGTTGCGCATTTAAAGAGACCATAAACAGAAGTGCCATCGCGTATAAAGTCCAAAAAAAAAATGCGTTTTTTGTATATACGTTAAATATAGTGTTTGATATGCAAAAAAATGTTATATATTGCCAAAAAATTGTTTTGACTGCCGTAAAAGTGTTCCATGATTGCCAAAATTGTTTACTTTGATTGGAAAAAAAGTTCATATTGGTTGCATAAAAAGTTCATATTGGTTTGTTTTGCAAAATATTTACTCGCAAAAACCGGCGGTTGTTTTTTATCCTTTTGCGCAACTAGCCTGGTGCTTAAGCTAATTTTTTTAACCAGATGACAAAAAAAAACAACTAAAAAAATTAAAAACAGAACGAATACATGATTATCGATACATAGTAACGTATACAAAAAACGTCAAGTTACACCAAGACTTTTGTTTTTGGTTCGTTTATTTTACGGTGGGTTTATTTTTGGAAAAAAATAAAAAATAAAACTTCAGAGACTTTAGGGGAAAAAAACATATGTAGGATTACTTTTTTTTGCACGTCAAATCAATTGTATATTTGTTTTACTAATAACTAAATAAATGACATCGGCTACCAGTTAGCATAAGTAACCAGTAAAGAGCAAGTGATGCTAAAAAAAAGCATCTTTAACTTATTGCGAGGTTACGGAAAACTAGATAAAACAACTTTTTTTACTTTTATCAGGAATTCAGTACAATTTCTAACTGTAAAACGTAATCAATGTAAAAATAATAGGTTCACTGTTTCTAATGATTTAATTTTTATATAGCTGGTTTTCTCGCTCGATTACTCAGTAAACTTCACAGCAAAAATAGGTTTATGTTTAAGCTTCAAGATGTCGTTAATATTTAGTTGTCGTTTTGAGTTCATTTTTTACGATATAAGTTTATTTGGGGTGTTTTTAACGCCCAAATTTTTTTATTTCATAACGAAATTAATTTTGTTAATCTTTGAGTTATATATACTTATAAGTGATATATTAAAAGACACAAAAAGTTTTTATTTTGCTGTCTAATTTCTCTTCGCAGTACGTGCGACATTGTTTGCGCGTTTTGTTATTTTTTAACAAAATTGCTCGTCAATGCGCTTGAATCGGTTTTTTATAGATTCCGCCTGTTTGAAAAATTTATATTGATGTTTATAAACTAATATCCTGACCCTGCGTCAATTTGTACAAAAATTTTCTTTGAGCAAGTAATATGTAAAAATATAATCAAAACCTAATGTAAAACACAAAAATGTGTATAATAATTGTAAGTATTTTTCGACGGTTCATAGTTTCGTTTATCTGAAAAGCGCGTTATAATGCTTGACTCTAAAGTATTTTTTCTGTTTAATGGTATTACCAACTATATTTGTCTATACATACAACCCGATATTGCGCAAATATGGTATCTTTTGCGACTTCTGTAAAAATTGAGTTAAAAACTGATCGTTGTACAATTTAGCTGCTAACAGATGAATGCCAAACATTTGACAATTTGCCGTTTTATATCAAAATCTTGTTTACAATGCTTTTTTAACCCGGGGTTTTTATCAGAAAATATAATTATATAGACTTTTTAAATCTTTACAAACGATGTCTTATAACTTCTTTTATAGAAGCTATATTCGGACATGTTTGTTTTTTTTTTTTTTGTATTTTGTGATTTATTTCCCTATTCATAGAAACAAATTGGCACAATTTACTTTTGTTCCTTAGAAGCCCTATGAAAATGCCTTGTATACACTGCAAAATACACATATAAGACAACACCAAAACTATTTGTTCGATAGCATTATTTACGCAAGACTATCATATGCATCTTTTAACAAGGATTAATTAGTTAGGCAATGTAAAACTAAGTATAAAAAATGATTTGTTTTCAGCCGTGTTTAAAGTAGATTGTAAATATTTTTTATATGTAAAAATTAATTTTATGAAAAAACTAGTAATTTGAATAAAAAAGTAATCTTTGGTTAAAGCAACGTAAAACAGCACACCATCAGACTACTGTTTGTAATAAACAAACTGTGTTTTATACAAGAACAAACAGTATACGTATTGTTGATTAGGATATTTAAGGTACCAAATTAACAAAAAAAAAAAAAAAAAAACAATGTAATGGTATTATGTAAAGTCTAGTTTTTTTCTGGAATAAAAATGTTAAATACACAGCAAAAAAAAATTAATTATGTTTTTACAAGTTTGATGTGGTTGAAATTAAGTTTTACACAAAAGCGACAAAAAATTCAGTCATAAAAAGCATCTTAAATATAAAAAAGTCCTTGTATTATAATATTTGTATTCATGTATAGATATAATGTATCAAAAATAATTTTTGCGTGTAGATTTAACTTAAATTGTTATAACTTGTATAAAAAGTAATAAAAAATATCATTTTTATGTATTATATTTTGTTTTTTTCATAAAACTGTAAAAATATAAAATATCTTTATGTTACACGACAAGAATGTACTAAATACTGCCAGTTCATAAATTGTCATTCAATACATTTTTTTTATTCTATTCTATTCTGGTCTATTTTTATTATATTTTTACCTTATTTCATAAACTAACAGAAACTTATGCAAAAATATATCAATTATAAAAAAAACTAAACTGTAGATACAGTAAATTTTGTAGATAAACGACTCTGAAGATGACAATTTTTACCAGGAAATGACGTCGTACACATTTTTTAGTAAAAAAAAAAAAACTATAAGTATTATCATAATTTGGCATTATTTCTTTTTTTGTGTATAATTTTGTTTTTTTTAAGGTCAAGTCTTTAAAATGGCATCTTCAGGGACACTGTTTTATTTCCTAACCTAAAAAAAAGATATTTGTTCTACATGTACGACAAATCTAAGATTTTTTCGTTTTTAAAATTTTTTACTGTCATCTTTAGAAACATCACTGTATACAAACATGAATTTTACTGGATTTTTTTTTATTTATAATTACAGCTTTCCAGCAAAAACTTAAGGTGGTTTACGGCCACAACTAGAAACATGTTTATACATTGCTATCAGATACATTGCATACAACCAAACGTGGCAACATTTTATATATAAGATTTATTTTTTACTGTCTTGCAGGTCTGGGTTTCGAACCTTTCAAGCCCAGCTTGCTTTTTATACAAAAAAGAAAAATACCATTTCCGCCAAGCATAACATGAGCCTGGTGGGGCGGGCGGGTCCTGTATCTCAAGGGCTAAAATCAGCAAAAATATGACAATATAAATATCAAATAATAACAAGTCTAGTCTGGGATAACGTGGGTACTTAACTTCTCGCCAAGGACAAGTTTTACTGTGTATCTGTTTACTATCTTTTCAAGGGTTTTAGTTCATACAAAATAATACCTTTTTAGAAAAAATTGTTTTGAAGATTTGCGGTTAGTTCGCTTAGACACTAGGTTTTGCACAATTTACCGTTTTTATGGAAAAGATTAATTTGTATTACAAGTTACAATAAATCGATTCCTTAACTGATGATAATAGCACACGTTCTTTTATTTTATTATTACGCGTGTAGAAAGATCTAGTTTACTCGCTAAAAATACAGTCTACACGTGCTTTATATTTTTTAAGTTTATAGAATGCAAAACAAAACTATTGGAACTATTCATACTAACATCTGTGTTAGGCATATTTTAATCCCATCTATGCTCGTACTGTACAGGGAAAAAAAAGTAAATATTAGTTACGTCAATAACGCATATATGCGTCATGGAAAAAAATTAGCTACAGAACATAAGTTTATATTTGACTAAATTATAATTTGTACTTAATGAATGTAAGAAAGTGTAAATCGATGTAATCATAACAAGTTGTTCTGTCTTCGATCATTTTTTTTATTTTCTTTTACATTTAAATTTTCGAAAAAGTAGAAAAAAACGAAAATATAACAAATAAAAATCAAATGTACACATTTTAAGCAAATGACATATTTTTGCGTTTTTTAACCATAGAAATATTTGGAATTTTGTTTTATTAATATCCTAAAAACAACTTTTTTTTATTACATCCTAATGCATTTATTGAGTAATTCAACAAAAAAAAACACGATCTTTTAGAACACAAAAAAATGTATTTAACATGTTTGTTGTATTGGAAATTCTTATCTATATGACTTTTTACTATTTAGGGCGTGTTCACTGTTTTTTCCCATAGGAATTTTTTCCCTCAAATATGCCAAAAATTGTAAAAAAAGTAGCCAAAACTTACATAAATACGTGTATAAAAGCAATTATAGCACATTTACTTGTCTTTTTTTTTCTTTTATTATGCAATAAAGGTTCTTTACAGCGTTTTTTTTTAATTACCTATAGGTAATTTCAAAAAAAGAGTGTTCTCTAGATT